>JAVFBZ010181925.1:5831-32987 GCA_032466195.1 Katharina tunicata
AAGGGCTGTATGTTTCCAGATTATATTCATGCTCTCATAATTAGCAGTGGAGGAACATTATCTTTTCAACACCAAAATACTTACGAGACTACACTTTTTGAGAGCTCAAATAACCTTAAGTACGACATTAAACCGCAATCAAACAAATTAATGTTGGTGGTTTTCATTCCCTGGTGTTTTCTGATACCCCATATCAGTCAAATAACCTTATAATAAGGTGATAAACCCCAATCGAACAATTTACTTTGTTACTGCGTGGCAAATATTCACTAATTGTTCTTTGGTCTGGAATACCCCATATCAGTCAAATACCCTTATAATAAGGTGATAAAACCCAATCAAAGAATTTACTTTGTTACTGGTGGCAAATATTCACTACATGTATCTGTATGGGATGGGATGGGATGTAAATGTGCTAGTTTATAGGTACTATATTGAAACCTACCAGGCTGTATGTCACATTTTCCATTTACCTGTGACCTTGATATGACCCCAGAAGGATGTGAGCTTGATAAACCCAGCTGTTATCTATTTTAGACCCTTGACAATCCAGGTGAAGTAAATGTGTACTGGTCTGTCCTAAATCCTGATGTGAAAATTTTTTAATGAAAAATTTATACACTTTACTGATTCCTATTTCGAGGCATTAATTAAAATGCAGTTTTCTTGTATAATTGTTGTGTGGTACACAAAATACATCTATCATGGACATGTTTTATGTATTAAAAAGCTGTCACATTGGTTAATGAACCATAATTTATAAACATATTTTTGTCAAGCTCTAGTTTATTTCTGCATAGTTAATAAATGTAAAGAAAGAATACATACAATTGCATGCCTGCAGCAGAGGATCAGCCTAAGAGTTTGTACAAGTGTTTTGTCTAGCTAGTTCTCTATATTTCTAACATAGAGAAGTTTGCAAGCCTACCTGTGGATCGAATCTGGGCATATTGACAATGCCATAAAAGTTATTCATTTTTTATTATTTAAATGGTGCTTCAAACTTTTAATTCTGTAATTTTTTTTCTATAAAATAAAATAACATTTTGAGAGCTTTTTTTATTTTTGGTATTTAACACGCACTCTGGCATGTAATATGAGGCAGTTCCCTGTTCTTCTCTTCTTTAATCTTTAACGTAAATGTATTTCTGATCGAAACCATAATTCGTATATCTTTTGATGAACACGCAAGAAACTGGATAATCATGAAATTGTTTTGTGGTTGGTTCAAGAGAGATCCCGGTGGTTGGTTCAACGAGAGATCCCTGTACTCTGGTGCTGCTCTCTGACCTGAGGCATCTGGAAGCCGACTTGTTTGTGATGCCCTGTACATGTAAATGTGGTGTGTTATCTTGTTAGCTGCCAGTGTCATTGAGGGTGGTATCCTTCAGCCACTGGACTGACACTTTGTCATGTGACTGAAATAATAACCTTATGCAAAGCCCACGTTTCTTGCACTTAAAGTCCTCTTACGTTATAGATGCCCAGTCCTATATCGTTTCTGTCTTGTACTTTATTAATGTTACTGTACATGTCAATTTAGAAGAATTTTTTTTATAAATCTAAATCGGTAAGAATGAGTATACCGTCTTTACAAATATGCAATCAATTGCTTGTGGCAACATGGGTTATTTACTGCACTGAAATATATATGAGAAACATTCTCTTAATTAAGGCTACAAATGCAAT
Source organism: Katharina tunicata (assembly GCA_032466195.1). Taxonomy (NCBI): domain Eukaryota; kingdom Metazoa; phylum Mollusca; class Polyplacophora; order Chitonida; family Mopaliidae; genus Katharina; species Katharina tunicata. Next base: position 7,521 of record JAVFBZ010181925.1, read on the forward strand.
TAAAAATGGTGGTTAATTTTTGCACTCTGCTCAAAATATACTACCAAATCCATTATCATTTGAAGTACAAAAAATCTAGAAATAAGAAAACCCCTGAAACCAGAGGTTCTAATTATAGCCTGTCTGAGACTCTTGCTAGAGCCAACTGTCTGAGAAGAGCCTACATGTGACCATTTCCTGCTTGTCTTCTTCACAGCCTTAATCTGGCATTTTGTTTTAATGCTGCCTAGCTAGTGTTTAATAGTGTGGATGATGTTGCTTTTTTCTTATGTATCTTAGCGATTCAATCATTTGAAACCCTCTAGGATGCCGCCATCATGCACGTTTGCTAACCATGGAGGAATGCATGTTTTTCTGATGTCTGTGTTCATGTACTCGTTCATGCTTCTATACAAGTCTATGAGGTATCAAATTCATAATGCATTTAAGCTGCATGTAGCAATAGAGAATCTTTATTCATTATATTTTAATTGTGCAAACAAATGTTCTTTTCTTTTCTCATGGACTATTGATAAACGTGTAACTGATGCTCTCATAGGATTGAAGTTAGCATAAGTCGGTCACAAACCCGGACTTTTGCTTCTCCTTTTTTTTGACAAACTAGTACCTAAATATTCCATTTGATTTGATTTGTGTCAATTTTGTACATCTGGGCAGATTTTATTCTGCTCGGCTAACGCCAACGGAGCTGCTGTAATATGTAAATTATATTATTATACCTGTCCGAGAAAAAAGGGCCTATTCTATTTTTCGGGGGGAATCCAACATGGTTCCTAATACCTGATCTGGTGAAGCTTAAGGGGATGGATGTTCTCTGGGTTCTTCTAAAACAATTGTCAAATTATACCAAAAGAAGTTAAAATAGTAAGTTCAATCCAGTATGTTAAAATGTTCGGGGCCTCTGGCTAAGGGCAGTATGTTTCCAGATTATATTCATGCTGTCATACTTAGTAATGGAGGAACATCATCTTTCCAACAGTGATAACACTAAAGTTACTACATATTTAATGGTTGTGTTAAAGTTGCTCTCAACAGTTGGAATACAGCTCTATCATATAAGTGAAATACCCTTGAGCAATGAGCACGGCGTTAAACACCAATCAATCAATCAATAACATTTTTGGTGTTGTAAAAGTAGACCAATTGACACTTGCAGCTTTTTATTTATTATTTTGGTTAGTGGTTGGGTTAGAACTTCCTGTGCCCTGGTGGTCTGAGCTGATTAGTTTGTTGTTCCTTGCTATGAGTGAGTTATGAGTGAAATAACCTTAAGTACGGTCCAAAACCCAACTTGAACCAAACTGGTTTCATACGATCTATGCAAGAGAGAATGTATCAGTGAAAATTTAACAATATTCCAATCTGTGAAAGTAATTTTCAATTTAATGTAAAATCACCTGGTGCCAGACAATCCTATGTCATCTTGACCTTTTGACCTTGTCAGTATGCCCCCTGGTGGTCATTCTGGTTTGGGATTTTTCCAATGTTGATTATTCCTCCAGGTGCTGTATTGTGTTACTCTCCCAGTTATGTAGTATGCATTTAACCTTCATACTTGTATTAACAATCTATTTAAAGCTGAGGGACATCGGGAAGCTGATTTGTTGTAGCTTTATTATGTACGTCATGTACAGTTCTTGTCCGATGGTGATTTTGTGTGTTGCCAATAATGTTGAGTCAAGTCTGGAGCTTTCTCAGAGCTAAGAGGTACCTACAAGCCGATTTATTATTATGTGTTCTGTTGTGTCTTATCCTTTTCTAGTTTGATCCAATTGTAGCAGAGTGTGGTTTCCTTCCCCCGTTCGGACTGGTACACTGCCCTGCGAGTGAAATAACCAAAAGTACTGCATAAAACCCATTAATCTGATGAGATTGACACTTGCTTTTGCATTTGAGGGAATTGAAGTATTTTTTGTCAGTCCTAGCAACACAAGAAATATAACAGAAAGCTTGTAGGAAAGGCCAAAGTTGGTTTAAACTAAATAAAACTTATCTTGATAGCGTTCAAGCTCACTGTTGCTGTGCAGTTCTTGTGTAACAAACCTTCTTATATTCCCTGTGCCTTTGCGGCAAGGGGCATCGGGAAGCCGATTTATTATTGTCCTAGTTTTCGTCATGTAAATGTGCTGTGTCTTTTTGTATTGCCAGTGCCTATTAGTGTGGTTTCCTTCATGCATTGGGCTAGCATGGCATCAATCGTGTTAAATAACATTAGGTACCACAGAAACCCCAAATCAAACAAACAAATATACCCTTTGTTTTATTGTACTGTGCCCATTAATTGTCTTATCTTAAGGCCATTCATAAAAATTGTTTGCTGGAACATTAAAGTTGATATCATTTTTTTGATTTTTCGTTATTACTCGCCTGAACACCACACATTTTATATTTTTAAAAATTGTTTTGAGTCTACATATGTGCTTTTATTCTTACTACTGGAGACACATTATATCATTCCAACAGAACTAACACCTGTAGAGAATTCACTTTAATCCCCCACTGAACTGGTAGCCATCATGAGTGCAAAAACCTGAAATACACTTGGATTTGAAAAAACAAAAGCAACACCTAAATCTGAACTTGAATTGGGGTCATATCTCACATGGTGACAGTCTAACTGAAATAAATAGCTGTATTCAATGGCAACACATATGAACCTAACCCAATTCTTTCCGAAACATGTTACTATGTTGTACTAAATGGTTGTCCTAATGGTTGCCTATCTGTGTTGTCAAAATATGACCCACCCTGTCACTTGTCACGATGTTTTTATAATAACAAGAGCTGATGGAGTCACCCCACCAATGTCATCCAAACAAGGCTTGCTAATGCTTGGCTTCACTCTTTCCTTCAACTCATTGTTTTAATGGATCAATGTTTCACCTAACAGGGTATACCCTATATCACCTCAAATTTCGACCATGAAGTTAATACTTTGGAAGCTATTTTAAGGACTTTAAAATAATGTCTGGGAGTCAAACAACAGTTTTACAGTTAAAGGAGAATCTGGATTTTACAATACGCTTTAATTTGTTTGTTTACATGCTATAATACTTTCACAACTTGCAAAAAGGTGAGCATTATGAATGTTTGAAATTATTGTTGATTTACAGTAGTTATGGGTGATATGGTGTTGAGACACAGTGACATACATGTACATGTATCTGTTGAATTACCTTTTCTATTGGCAATACCTTTTCTTTTAATTGATCCTTGATTTGTTTAAACCATAGACAAAAAAGACTTGGTAACCACTAACCAGGTTTGCAATTTGTTATTTATTTGTCTTCTGACTACGGGCAGTATGTTTCCAGATTATATTCCATTTACATGAAATACCCTTGAGCATGATGTTAAACAACAACCAATCATTGCTTTAGTTGTTTGTTGTTGGGTTGTGTTTTTTTTCAATAAATAATAGCAATGTTAGAAATATCTTCTGAATATACAGTATTTTGCATATGAGTAGTTTCAAGGCTCTTATATTAAGTCGCCCTCTGGCTAAGGGCAGAATGTTTCCAGATTATATTCATGTTGTCATAGTTAACACTGGATGAACATTATCTTTCCAACAGCGATAAAATTTAAAGGACTTCACATTTTTTGGATATGTTTGAGATGCTGTCTTATGTTGGAATACATTGCCGTCATATAAATGAAATACCCTTGAGCAAGATGTTAAGCACCAATCAATCAAATAGCACTTTGTTATTTGCTTTAGTTTGGTGTACGTTTTTTGTTTTTTTTAATAAACCATATCAATGCAAGAAATATCTTCTGAATATTAATTATTTTGCACTTGTTGCATATGTGTTGCATAGGGCTACTCGTGAGTAGTTTCAAGGCTCTTCTTGGATTAGGAATAGGCTAAGCAGAACAATAGATATCATGTTGAGGTAACATCCAGTTTACACTTTTCTTAAGCCTTTTTTCTTTCTGTCTGCTCCCCTTCACCTTGGTGATCTTCAAGGTTAACTGGGTCAAGGTTGTCTGCCACTTCATTTCCTCATGATTTCTACCAGGAGGTCATTGACCAATTGTAACATTAGTTTATTGTGTAGTCTGCAAAGGAAAGTGGCACAGAGGAAACTGTTTGTTATTCCAGTCTGTCTGTGATGCCTCTAAGTGTTCCTTGAAATGTTCTAGATGCATATGGTGATTTGTTGATCAATGTCATACTTAACTCTGTGTGACGCAAGAGAAAGCAGCCCCACACCTTACAGTTATGTAGGTTTTTGTTACTGTTAAAGGGAGGGATAATTTGTCCCCTAAAATCTGTTATAAATATGATGTTCTGGGTGAAATAATCATGTGTCAAATTATTGTTAATGTAGTTTCTGCAAATGTTGACTACAAATGGAGCTGGTGGTTGGGTGGAAGCCTCCTATCCCTTGCCGCTTCCTGAACTAGGAAAACAGGATGCCTACTTGTTGGGGTGTCCTGTTTTGTGCTTGTCTTGCGGTGGTGTCCTTCGCTGATTGGCTTGCATGCCGCCATATAACTGAAATAACCTTGAGTATGGCGTAAAACTCCAATCAAACAAATTAAAAATGGAATCAACAGGTGCCCTCCACTCATTGTGAGAGCAAACAGCAATGCTTTGGAAGTGTTAATAAAGCCTGACTTTGTGGCTTGGGTGGAGAATAGAGAAATCTTTAATGAAGAAGACATTTCTTTCATTTTAATTATTAATCGAATCATTTTTAGTACCTTAATCATAAATATTCGTATAGTTTTAAACATTCACATAAACACAAACTTTTTTCATTTTGGAGAAAATTGTGTAAAAAAGCCTATTAAAGTCTATATGTGTGCATTTCTTCTGTACATTGTTCAATTATGAGTTGCAAACTAAACAATCCAAAGTTCTGTGAGTGAATTCTGTTTCCGATTAACTGGTGTTCGTCAGAAACTAATGAACTACACAATTAGATGATTAGTTAATCATCTATTTTTGTGATAGAAAAGTTTGTTTTGAGTTTATTTTTGTTTAGGTTTTGATGTTTAAAAAAAATAACGACAAAAGCTGTCGAATTAGTTTTGGGGTTTGCTGATGTAACTGACTATAAATAAGAGCTCTAAGAATAAATTTCAAAATTAATTCCGCTTAATGGATAGAAGGATCTATGGAATGGTGCCTAGGAAGCTGCTGACAGTGTGTTGTCTAAAACATTTTATACAGATTTGTCTGGGGTCTGCTTGCCAAATAGTTTGAGGAAAGGCTGAAAAGCTTGGCAGTCGGTGAGAGAAGAGGTATATGTTCTGTCTTCAGTGAACAACCTAGCCAGACGGTTATGTAATGTGTATGTCAGTCTAACCTAGACTGTCAGATAGAGCCAGTTAACACAGAGAGGCCTGCCTGGTAACAACCTTCTATAAAATCACTATTCTGCTTTACTGTATGCCTTGTCCAGTGGCCAGAGAAATATTGACCACTGACTGACCACTGGAGTCTCCGTTTAGTATGGAAATGTTAAAGGCAAGACGATGGATAAGTGTATATAGATGTACAGATCTGATGGGTGACATGGTTGACTATATCTTAAATGTCATTCATGGCTGCCTTTTCCAGTGGCCAGAGAAATATTGACCACAGACTGACCACTGGGAGTCTGTTCATAGATGTACAGATATAATCGGTGACATGGTCAACTATATCTTAAATGTAATTCATGGTTGCCTTGTGGAGTAGCCGGAGAAATATTGACCAGGCTGACCATTGGAAGTCTTGGTTTAACTTTAGTATGGAGCTGTTAGGGGCAAGACAGATGGATAAGTGTAAATAGATATCCATGTACATATATGATTATTTTTGATTCTATGGACAATATTTTAATTGTCATTCATGGTGGAGAAATGGATTTGTGAATATAGATGTTCAAATGTCAGTCAAAAATTGGTTAACTATATTATAATGGTAGGTATTGACCGACAGCAGGTCAAACATTAACTTCTTAGTGACAATAGTTTGCTCGGTTAAAAGTGTTAGCGCCACAAATGATGGACCAGTGTGTATATATGCACATCATTTGTAAAGTATATTATGTTTTTACGTACAGTAGTTAGACTTACATGTTCTGTCCAGTGGCCAGAGAAATATTGACTACTTGAGTGATCATGGATTGTAACTATCAGGACAGATGGACTATTGCATGGACATACCTGTTTAGTGGTCAACTAACTATATTGAATAGTGTATTCCAATTACATTGTCCAGTGACCAGAAGTATTGACCACTGAGTGACCATTGGATACTTGATTAAGAAAGGTGACCAATACGCTTTTATACCAGTCATTAACTGTATTATATCAGAAGGTAGAGAATTATTGACCAATGTAAAGACTAATATAGGGGAATTTATCATTACTAGGAAACCACTGGTTATAAGACATTGTGTATTCTAATTCTACAACGCCTGATCAATTCTGTATTTAAAAGTATTATCACTGTGAGGGAAGTAAGGGCTTGGTTAAATATGAAGCTCTTAATGTCGGCATCCTTGGATGGATAGGGTATGTGTACATTTAAACTATTGTCATCCATATTATATCAGTGGGCAGTCTTATATCTATATATGCCTTAACGGATCGTTGCAGAGCTATTGACCACTGAATGACCTTTAAAGGCTCTATAGGTAAAGGGTTCCTTCAAACAGAAATCCTGCCAGGCTAACTCATTCTGATACTTCCTTGGCTGGTCCACGGTCTTTTAAAAAACAATTATTATGCAGAATGTTGGTGAATGGCTTTAGAAATATTAAGGATATTTAAGATTGGGGTTTAGTAATTATGTTAACAAGCTAGATGGGTTACTGCATATTCATTCATTCATTCAACCAATTTGTCTGCAATACTATATCTGTATATACTATAATCTTTATTGACTGATCCGAGGATTATTATTGTATTATTGTACTTGTACATTAAGTGACCCTTGAAAACATGCTCTTAACGGTATGTAGTTGTTAACAACAGAACAGTTCGACCTTGATAAGTACATTTACCTCAAGCAATTGTCCACCCTGTGCATGCAATTTGTTATACATGCCTTGACCAGCGGCTAAAAAAATAACAGCAAACTGGTTAAGTATGGAGTGACATGTACAGACTTTCTGTAGTCTGCATGAGGAAGACATCAGTGTACATTATAAAGGGATAATGAAATTTAAAACCGTATATCTGGCTGAAGACAAGATTAAAGAAGGTTAGTACTGTACCATTTTGGTAAAAACCCTTAAAACTATTATCCTGATGTCACGGTGATACATACAAATTTTTCCATTCTGAAATCTCAATATTCATAAAGTGTATATATATTTAAATATTTTGATAAATGTATTGAATAGATGTTTATTTCTTTATGGTTGCCATACAATTTAGTATGAGTGTGAACTCCCAGATCCAAGGTAAAACTGAACATTTCATCTCTGTTTTTTGTCAAAACTGGCAAAGCAAAAGTTTGTTGAATAACATGGAGTTAACATTAAGTTTTATATGTTTTCACCTTAGTAATTGGCTGGTGGATAAAGAAGAAATTTTAATTAGTTACCATGCATCTTAGTTCAATGCAGGAGGTTGACGAGAGCTTCTTGTGCCCTGATGCTCTCTGATCTACGGGGCATAATGAAGCCAATTTCTTCCTGTGGAGTACTTGCTCTTGTTGTTAGGGGTGGTTTACTTCACCCCTTGGGCTGACAGGCCAGGCCCACCATGTCACCAATAATGCAAATAGTGATAGAAATGTCCGTTCATTACCATACACACCATACATACCATATCCCTATTATCTTAACTATACCATCATATTCTGTATAGAATCCCCAAGTTTTTTATGTAGCATTATGCAGACATCTGGATGTTTTGTGGACATCAAGATAAAGTCTTATCCTTCCCACTGGAGGTCAAGGTCATGCACCTTCAAGGTATTAATATTTCAGGAAGTCCCGTTGATTCAAAGTTTCTCTTATTCTTTTACTCAAAACTGATCTGTGGAACTACTGGCTTCTGGTAAACTGTTGTTTGGGCCTTTTTTCCCACATGCCTAAGACTCTCTCCAGTTAATTTTATATGAAGTTTGAGAAAAATGATCAGTAATCAAAAAGACAATTAATATGTATCTGGTAGACAGATGAACAGAGAGAAGTCGGAACTATCATGGTACATGCACCCACTCAAACCCTTTAACAGTTGACTTTGGAACTCTGTTGCTAAGTTACCTCAAGTTTCCTGACACTAGCTAATCAGAGGACCTGAAATAATAGTGCAGCTTGTTGGTATGGTAGTATGAGATGGCTCTTAATAAAGGTTATTTCTGTCTGTTTTGTGGTGTTTAAGTTGGTATAAGATTGATTATGGTACTTGTAACAGTGTGGTTTATCCATAAAACACTTTTTTTATTCAGCGATTAGTGGGGGGATTTCCCTGTATCGCCCGGTGCTCCAGGAAATATTACAAACAGTTTGAGACAGCGTGTACATGTACTCTAACTTCCTGGTTTAGTTGTATGATAGTAGTACATGTTTGTTATAACTATGTCCATTTTACCCCTGTCCATTGGCACATGCCGTCCATATGATTGAGAAAAAAACATGGAACATGAAACATGGAGCAAACAAACAAATATGAATAAATATTCCTCTAAATTTTCCCTGTTTCAGGTAAATGTATTACATCGTGGAAAATCTGTTGTTTTCTTCATATATACTTATAATCAAAAGTCGTAATAAAAAAGATACTATTTCTCAGTGTCCCTGTGTCAGTGCTTACCGTAGAGAAAGATTCGTAGTCTTTACCTGGATAAAAAATGTGTTCGTTCTACCGTGAGCCTCTGTAGCTCAGTCGGTTAGAACGTTGGCCCTGCTAGCCAGAGACCTGAGTTGGAATCCCGGTGGAGGCAAGCAAAATTTTATTTCTGTACATTTATACAAAAATATAATCAAAAGTCCTTACCAGAGTTATTCTGTTGTGTGTTTTAGGTATTTGGAAGAACATGTGCAGAGAACAGGAGTGGCGATTGAGACCCAGGGCTTTACCTTTGTCACCAGCGGAAGGAAGAGGGAGAGTCTCACTGTAAGTTACACGTACCTTAGCAATTTGATCCTAATCAAGTTACCTACAAGAGGGACCGTGCCATGGCTCCGTGGTTGAGCGTTGGACTACTGAACCCCCTTCATTGTACCCGGAATAGGTTCAATCCCCCTTATGAACCTTAGGTATTTAAGGGAAGTTTTCCGGTGACCGCAGAGTTAGCGGGGTGGTTTTTACGAGGTTTCTTCCCGGTTTTTCACCATATACCGGCAACACAAATAAGTAAGTTGTCATATAAGTGAAATACTCTTGAGTACAATGTTAAACACCAATCAAACCTACATGAGTTATAACTGAAAATGATTAATAATGGATCTTTTTATCCACGTAAAGAAATCAGTTGGCAGGAGCTTCCTGTGCGATGGTGCCTTCTGAGATAAGTGCATCAGAAACAAATTTGTTTGTGTCCCGTTCGTATTCCGTTATTACTATTTTCGTTGAGGGGATGGTTTGCTCCAGCCATTCGGCTAACATTCTGTCATGAGTGAAATAACCTTTTAAGTACAGCCTTAAACCCTCAACAAACAAAAGTCAATATGAAAGAAGAATAGCTTGGTTTACTGTTGTCACAATTCAGAACAAAGGTGTCCCACCCATTTTGGCCACAAGCAAAGTCTAGCCTGTCTTCCGTGTGGAATTCTTTAATGGCTATGGAACATTTGACATCATAATTTCCATCACTTACAATTCCCTGTCTTGTTATAGTGAAAAGTGTTTGTGTTGTTAGATAACATTCCTCAAGCTCTTTATCGAGAAAGGTCACTCTGTTAGGTTCAAACCATGATAGTTTATTCATCTAGCCCCGATCTTATCAAAATTTCCAAATTGTCCAATGCAATCTCTGCCAAAAGGTACATTCACCTTTTGATTGTCTCGTTTAAATGCCACTATCAACACTAAAAATTATGTATATTTATTTTCAGGGCAATGCCACCCTCCATCTTTACCCCCATTTTGAGCCCCTGCGACAGATTGAAGGTAGGCATTTTTGTTTTGTCATACTTTTAGAAGATTCCAAAAGTCAGTTTTTATATAAGGCAAATATTATTATGGGCTATGTGAATTATGTGGAATACCCGTAGTAGATCAAGATGTTACACATTTAGAATTCAACACTTGGAATACCCTAAATCCTCAACAAATTCGACCTCTAAGGGCACAAACTTAAAGTAATTTATTAAACGTTTAAGTGTGAATTTGGAACTAAAGCTGACATTTCTGGTAATTTAAAGTCTGAACTTCATAAAAAAAAATTCAAAATTGAATGTCTACACTTCTTCCCCTTCGCATAAAATGTAGTTTTATAAGTTGTAAAGGGGGTCGAATTTGTTGAGCATTTAGGGTACCTTTGATTAGGAAATTAAACACCAATCGATGAAAGGGATTTTTTGTTGGGAATGGTGCACCTGAATAGTTATCCTGCACAGATTTGATGGAAGTTTGTTTTACCTGCCGGCTCCTCAACAGGTAGCCTTGTAATCTCCTAACTCAAGCTGCCTGATGAAGAGCTGTTCAGGTGGATAGACACACCTTCAGGCATCATTCTGAAATCAAGATTTCTACTCTCCTTTGAACCAGTTTAAACAAATACAAGACGTGAATCCTAAGACTGATTTTAAACAAAAAGAATTGTTTTGCTTGTAAATAAAATAAACGCTTTTATGTCTTTTAGTGTCCCAGTGTATTTGATCTGATTTTTTTTGTCACACTCATCTACTGTCGAGCTCTGCGATATTGTTCGTTATTTTCACTAGTAATTGGTCGAAGATTACAAGTCACGATGATACGTCTTTCTTTATAAAGTTCTTACACTAATGTCACTCATATGAATAAAAGAATCTCAATGTACCAATTTAATAACGCGTTGAAATTAAGACGCTTCAGGTTTTTGTCCCTCACTCCCAACTGGTGCGTTTTACTGCAAAAGGTTGTTTTGAGATGTAACTGTGAGATCAATAACTTGTCCGTCTGTCTGTACCAAATTCTCACATAAATTAACCTCTGTTTTAAAAGGCTCGCTGTCTGGTCCGTTGTGAATACTAATTTAGACTTAATCAACTTTCCAATTATATTTTATATCCTGTGTTTCAAATGTGCGTGCATGTAGCATTTTGAGCTTACTTTTTATAAACATATCTTAACCACAACTGGTCAGGTAGCTTCCTGTGCTCTGTCGGAAGCTACTGAAAAATTGAGTTTTCTGAGCCCGGGGCATCCGGAAGCTGATTTGTCATGGTGTCGAGTTATTTGCGGCTTGTGAATGTGTTGTTTGCTGCCAGTTTCCTAGATGGTGGTTTTCTTCACACATTCTTCCACATGTTTTATTAGTAAAGCAAAATTAAGTGCGGTGTAAAACCTTAATCAAGCAAACTAACTTATCATTTTCAAGACCTATATTGATATGCCAACTTGTTGATGTATCTTTATCCATGGAAAACCCAGGTACATCTAGGTGGTGTTTAAATGTCATTGTTGGATCAATAACGGCTGTCAGCCAGACTTTTCCGTCTGTCTGCGCACATTGCTTACCTCCTTAATTGAACCCCTGTGTCAAAACACTCGCTGTCTGATCAGTGTTATAATGCTACTCTATGATCGTATAATGACCAATGTCTGTGGCAGACAGACGTCCGCTCTCCCATCTTAGTCACACAAGCCAGAGACCTAACTTAAGTGAGCAATGGTTTGTCATAAAGTCAAATGGTTCATGCCATTCATTTAGTAATGAAGGTATACATTGGAGCCATAAACAAAAGCAGACGGTCCCTAGTGTGTAGTTAAGAGGTCAGTTCTCGCTCGACCAGACAAGGCAATTCAACGAATCCCAACAATTTTGTTTCGGCCATATGTGGTGTGGTTTCGCACTTGTAACATAGTATCAAAAATATGTCTAGACAACTAAATTCAGATATTTCGAACAGGCATCAAATATATATTAGTTTTACATTTTTTTTTTCCCAAATGGTTCATCAGGGAAGTTATGTGTTGTCGTCGTAAGTCGAATTACATTTATCTTATGTAGGTGGCTTGCAATGCTGTGGTATTTTGTGTACTACAGGAGGTATATCATTTTTGACTGACCTTCTTTAAACTTTTCTTCTTATTGCATCTCCAGTGAGTTTCAACAGATTAATTTTGTCCCCACTACATCAGAGGGAGGGTGACTGGTAAATGCTACCGTCCATCCGCCCGTAACTCAAATGTTGTCAAAGCAATAATTTGAAAACAAAATAACACAATAAATTTCTGTTAAATAAGTTTCTGCTTCAATATGCTTACAGACTTGGTTATGTTAGTTATTGTAAGTAGCAAAGTTTAGCCAACTTTAGAAATGATGACTACCTTCAAAAAGCGTTGACAGTTGATTAGAGTTAGATTCAATATAAATTTAGCTTTTTCTTGTTTTTGTTCATGTTATGACCAGTGAATTTGATTGACGGTGGGCATGGATTCATTTTGTCTGTATCATATAGGGTGACTGAAGAGTTAACGTATCTGCCAGACTTCACAAGGCCAATCAATAAAAATGTCTACTAGGCCGTTTGTACATAGCTTTAAATGAACTTTTAGTTGTGCCAGGTGTTGGTTGTTTTTGTCCTTGTCATGTTTAATTGTTAAGTATAATCAGAAGTTTTTATAACTGTAACTTCCCTCGACAATCTCTAATATTTTTGTTATGTGTATTGTAACCAGTTTGCGTCTTTCCAGTTTTATGTTTAGAGGCATAAAGCTGAAAGAGAGAGGAAAATTTTGTATAAGGTTTTTTTGTTTTCGTTCAAGTAACCTGTCCTACACACAAATCTTAAGCTTTTATAATCTGTTTTTGTAAGCGTTCTTTGTTTATCATGTAATAGATCCTAGGACAACCAGACAGAATATCTTATAAAATTGTCTTATATTAGCTTATTGGATTCGTTCAATTTCCTGTCTCATAATCCGTACAGTAATGTAGATATGAATATCTCGTTTCACGGCTGTCCTTAAACCATTTTGTCTGTAATAACAGTATTAAGGCATACAGAATTAAACTTATCGATTCTATTTTCCAGGGTAATCCCTTTTTTTATGATGTACTGTTCACTTTTCCTTGGTAACAGTGCAGTTAAATTAACTGCGAAACAAAACCAGACAGTAGATTACGTCTGAAATTTTAGATATTGACGAATGTGCTAGGAGCTGATATAGGTGCCAGACAGTGGCTGTGGTGTGTAAGGTATATGGACAGATCCTCTCCTGACAAATGGCCAGGAATCCTCCTGTCTGTATATCACACCAGGTGTTTACAGTATTAACCATCTCTATCTGATGTCTCTGGATAATCAATAACAGCGTCTACGAGACCCGTTGGTGTCTGATGCAGGATGGCAGCCAAAAGTTCATATCCTCTCACAGAAGCGTGGTACTTTGACCTTGTTTTATTTCTGGTCATTTATTGTTTAATTTTGAAGAGAAATATTAATCGCCAATTTTATGAGACTCTTAGATAATGAACATGCCTCATTGCTTTCTTGCTTTTCTGACTTTTTTATTTTTGTTTCGTAAGAAATCAAATCAGCCTTTCAGAATAAGATGTCTAGCTTTCTGCGCAATGAAGTGTAGTTTAATCAGTAGAAATTCTTGAAATATTAGCTACAGCTCTTTTGACCATAAGCTAGTAGCTGAAGTGAACAATTTGGCTTAATGCAGTTAGGTGTTGGTATACGAATCCTCCCCTCTGACAGCCAGACCGAAATCATTCCTCTATGCAGATAACACCAGGTGTAAACAGTATTAACCATATTTCTGAAGTCGCTGGATAATCAATAATAGCCTCTACGAGACCCGTTGGTGCCTTAATCAGGATGACCGCAAACATTTCAGTCTCCCACAGGCCTATTGGCAAACTGACAAATTCTACTCATCTTCAATTGTTGAGCTCTTCTGTAAAAATAAACAAATTAAATCAGCCTTTGTACCAGCGTAGGGCCCTCTTCTTTTCATGTTTTAATGAAATCATTTTTATAAGGTGATACAAATGTTGTTTATCTTGTGACATGAGGTATTCGGTTCTTTTTGATTCATCTTTAGTAACAGTGAAGATTAAACGAGATAGGCAATACACCATACACTATTCTGAAATCTTATGCTACAGTATATATTTGGCATCTTGTTAGCATCCAATATGGGTGCAAGGTACCTGTAGAGTCTGTTGTCTGACGGCCGCTCAAGAGTTCTTATGCCTGTATACCGCACCACATCTCTCTTTCTGTTGTGGTCTGAAAATCAATAGCAGTGTCTTGGAAACTTGCTAGTGTCTTATTCTCGATGAGGGCCAAAAGTTCTTTCTCTCATACAGAAGCATATTGGCCAGTTGACAAACTTGTACTTGGAGTGTTCTTTCCTTTGGGGAGGAAAAACTAATAGTCAAGATGTTATCTTTATAAAATAAGTGTTAAAAAAGTCAAATAAAATAGTCAGACAGTAAAGTTTTTAAAAATGTAATCTCATCGAAACTGATTGGTTAGTCACCGCTCTTCCTCTGGTGGGCTGTCTCTTCTAAATCTCGAGAGCTGCCAAATGAAGGGCTGTGATTGGCTGGTCTCCTCAACAAGAATTTAACAACAGAAACTGTATAGGATCTTTAATGTGCAATTCTTTTGTTTTTGTTCCACATATATTCCCACCATGGTTTTGTGCCAAAAGATTACTCAAATAATGTTTGTTTGACCAGGAACATGTAGCAGCTAACTAGTGATTAGTGCAGTTTTTACTTTTTAGAAGTGACCTCTAAGATAGAGAGCAGTATATTGTGAGTTTACATTCAATCTGTCCTACTTAGCACTGGAAGAACAATATCTTTCCAACGCAGCTAACACTAAAAAGTCACTTAACATTTTTTGGCTGTTGCTGCCGGAAAACACCGCCTCATCTACGTGAAAAAGCGGATGGGTGATAGGATCCTCCAAAGCCCTGGTGTTATCTTAGCTAAGGGGCATCTTGGTTTTGTCTTGTAAATGTGTTGTGGCGTGATTGTTTCCTTCACCCTTGGGCTAGCATGCCGTCATCTAAGTGATATAACCTTAAGTACGGCGTAAAATCCCAATCAATCAATATACGGGAATTACAATGTTGAACACCAGTCAATCAGCTGTAGACTTCATAGCTTCCTTTTATGCATTAAAAATATTCTTAGTTTTATGGCCCACTTTTTTTTTTTAAATATATATTAATTATCTTTTTACCCAGGTGTCACTGATTACCTGACCACAGAGATCTCTACATCTAAGCAGAAGAAGTTCAGCCTGGTAACCTTTGTTGACACTCCAGGCCTTGTTGATGGAGACATGAAATACCCTTTTGATGTCAATCAGTCTATCCTATGGCTAGGTAAAAACGTTGTCCATTTTGTAGTTTTAAATTTAATGTTTTATTTTAATTGTTCGATAAGGCTTGGAACTTTTAACCATAGACCAGATATGCATATTCGAGTAACATGCCCTGCTGTATGACAAAAAAAAAACAAATAAATTTCATTGTTGAAAATCTATCCACAAATTTCCTTAATTTGTAATTCTTCACTTAGAGAATCGGTGTTCATAAGGAAATAAGCTTAATAAGCTTAATAAGCTTAATGAGCTTCCAAGCTAAATAAAATGGCAATTGGTATCTTGAATTATTAACATATCAGCGCAATTCATAAGTATTTTTTATTAGTAAATTCCCTTCACGTTTAAAATCCTATACTTCCTGACTGAAGTGATAAAGCAACGTTTCATTATAAATTTGTTAAAAAAATTAAAAGCTGTATAACAGTATTTGGCATAACTGAGTATTCAGTGAATTACTAACACTCACACCTGATTGCCATCAGTAAGGGCTGGCCACTCAGGTCATTCACTTTGCCTACTGGACTAATACTATTGATTCAAATTTTTGGTCTAACAAAATGTACTTTGAAACATCTTTCTTTTGTAGGTGACTTAGCTGATTTGATCTTTGTGTTCTTTGACCCGATTGGCCAGGCTTTATGTAAGCGGACATTAAATTTGGTGGAGAGTTTAAATGATAAACATGCTGACCGGATGAAGTTTTACCTGAGTAAAGCCGACGAGGCTGGACATGAAAGTGACCGACAGCGTGTGATGATGCAGATAGTTCAGGAGTTGTGTAAACGACCAGGCCTCAATCGTACAGGATTCGACATGCCAACTATCTACATCCCAAACTCTGCTTCTAAGGTAAGTGTTGTTGTTGTTGTTGGAATTGTTGTATAATCTGGAATAAACTATTCTAAAATAACAAACTGATAGGATATCACTGGAGTCTGTTGGAACTATATGCAACTACTTAGTCTTCCTCTGGGTATTTCTTTATCTCTTACTCTCCAAAAAAAGGATAGACTGGACATTTTTAAGATTCTACATTTTGTTTGGTTTTATTAAACTGTCTTCAGTATTTAAGTACTGAAGGATGTTTAAGTTAACTAAAATATATAGAATCTTAAACATATCCCGTTTATTATTTTTGAAGTGGTGACATTAATCTTCAGACAACCATTCAGTAACACTAACAAAAATTTTAAAAAGTTTTACATTTTGCACACTTCCAAACAGTTAAAAGTAAACAGGTTTACTTTTACCAGTTTCCTGTGCATTATTAACTAAGATTGAGTGATTTTGTGATTGAAGACTCATTGTCGGACTTGTGTTTTCAGTCTCGCTGTGCCAATCAGATTGAAGATGTGTGTAAAGATATAGAGAAGACGATCAACCAAACTATCCAGAATACCCTCAATACACTGGAGAAGGATTGTAACCAAATATCACAACTTGTCGATGAAAAACTCCAGAGAGACAGGTGGGTGGAGCTATGCAGTTGTCATAGAAACTATATTTCAATCAAAAACACTGTTAACAAATTTTGGAGACTCACAGAAAGATGCCACTAAACACTAATTTAAAAATTAATGTTGATTTTTTTTCAATTCTTCCATTAGGTATATCTGTCCCCCACCACAATAATGGGGGGACTTAGAAATGTTGACCGTCCATTACTTTATTTAATTGGTATTCACACAAATTTCTTGTAAATAAATTCAAATGGGTGAAATAATGTGTCTATCAATCATTGCGTTTTTTTATGTCAAACTACTTTAGCTTGAACCTGGGTTCTTTTCTTGACTTCAAGATTGGATGGTAGCTTATATATTCACGCATTTAAATTACAAAAAAACATTTAAGATTTTTTTAGTAACAAAGTTTGAAATTTAGTTTTTAATCATTGCATATATCACTCACCATCCTCGCGGTTTTCCAACCTAACACCGGCTCCGTAAGGTCGTGAAATACCCTTCAAGCACACCAATGAAACCAACAACAAAATTTTCAATGAACAATATTTGTACTCTGTTTTGTTAAACTATCCCCTGGTTTATCGATGTGTTGCTTTTCTTATGTTCCAGTGTTGCTAGTGCGTCTAACCTCCGAGCTCGTGTGAGAGGAGTTCTATACGGGTTTGCTGGCTTAATGATTCCTCTCCTCTTGCTGCTCACCTATCTCATCAGTACATCACACAAAATTCTACGTCCTCTACTGGGACAACAGCTCGTGGATACGCTGGGCATATATCTGGTATGTAATTTGATGAGATGGATCCTCTCTAATCTGTCTTTCAAAGCATGTGAAGATTATGTTCTGGCAAAATACCGGTAATGTTTGAGGCTGTGATGAATTGTTTATCTGATTTGGGTTTTATGCTATACTTAAAAGCAAATTTTGTTCCAAATCTGATGGAAACTTTCCAAGTGCTAAGAATATCCGAATCCTAATATGATGAGTATTTCACCGCCCCAGTCTGATTAACTCTGACTGATAGGTGTTCTTATTTCTGACAAGGGAAAATAATAAATGTCCTTTTCAAATGAGCCAAAGGACTCTATATGAAAAATATTTACTTTTAACGTGTGTTTAAAATTTCAAAAGTCCATGATATTTACATATCCTTTTATATATATTTTTATACCCATATACTTTTACCTACCTGGATTATTATCCAGTAACATTTATCAACTATTCAACTCAGGCCTATTTTCGGCATGAAGAACATTTTGCTCTAAGGGTAAAAATGAATGTCTGCTCATGTTCTCGTGATTGTATTATGTTTCACAGGGACCTCTGAGTCGAGGATGGCGTGCAATACCAGAACAATACAACCCACATGTATTGGGAGGGTTTCTTTTCTTTGCGGTTATTTTGCTAATCTTGGCTAAATTCTGTTCACGGTAAGTGTCTTGAGCCCATTGCTCCTTAAGTTTTTACATGGGATCAACACTTAGCTTTAATAAATTCACTTGGGTGGATTCATTGTCAAACTGCTGCCTTCTGTGCCCTGGTGCTCTCTGAGCTCAGGGACACAGGATGCCGACTTGTTGTGGTGTCCCGTTCTGTTAATGTTATGTAAATGTTTTGTCCTGTCTTGCATCTTGCCAGCTTCATTTACTGTGGTTTCCTTCACCCATTGGGCTGGCACCCCGTCATATAATTGAAATAACCTTGAGTACGGCGTTAAACCCCCAATCAAATAAACAAACAAACATTTTCTATAAAAGGATAGAGATATAACTGCCGTGCCCACGGACAGAATTTGGCCTCTACAGTCTCATTATTCGGTGGCCGTATCAGTCTTCAGTCTAGTTTGGGTGGTTGGGGAGAGCTTCCTATACCCTGATGCTCATTGAAGCATCAGTGTCGTAACGGGAGGTTTCCATCACCCAAGGGAATGGCACACCGTCAAATGAGTGAAATAACTTTAAGTACGACGTTAAACCCTAATCGATCAATCTTCTGCTTTGAAAGGCCGCATTCTACTGGTCTTAAGAACACTGCACTGATAAATAGCCTCAACATCGTATCCAAATTGTCTCCCCTTATTTTTATTAAATGCAGTGGACATTTCTTTTCAGGACCCAACCCACTTTATCAAGAAAACAGAAAAGAACGTTAAATGAGATTAAAGAATATGTGGCCAGTACAGTTAAGAGGAAGAAGGTAAAGAATTTCATATTTTTATAATTGACCGAAATACAGAAAATCAACATTAGTTTGATACAATAATTATTCTGTCATGTGAGAATTTAGATTTTCTTTTTCTGTCCGAATATCTGTATGTCCATTTGTCTTTTCTCGATTGTATCTTAGTTGCTATAAATTAAAGTTGGGCGTTTGTAACTTTCATGTTGCTTTCTTCTTGCCATGCAGTTGTGCAACATATGAAATGTTCGTTGAATTGTGCAAATTCCCACCTAAATTGTGCGAACACCGCACTCAGTGCTCAGTATTATTTGGTCTGTATTAAAATGTTACTAAAGTACCTGTTTAACAATATTCAAGGTAAAGAATTTAAATGTGAACTGCTTTCAACATAGTGGTTAGTGTGGATTATTTTTACAAAATTACATGTCATTCAAATGCCATCTTTCAAGATTGTACCATGTAAGTTTTCCACAAATTTCAACATAAACCATGAAAAATCCACCTTATCTTGGAAACAGAATTTAATATAAGCATTTGAAATGTTTTATCCATATAAGATCACAATTCAGCTTTTAAATAGTAAGTAATCTGCCATAAAAATGTTTGTTGTTACCATATAAGTAAAAAGACGATATGTAACATACATATTATGTAGTCGGTTTACAATATTTTACAAAATCTTTTCCTTTTACAGGAGACTCTGTACCAAGAATATTTACAACAGAGTGTGGCAGATCAGGACCTTTAACCTCAATGGCCTTGACCTATCAACTGTGACCCAAAACCTCAAAGGCCTTGACCTATCAACTTTGACCCGACTGAAATTTCTGTCAACTCTGACCCCAACATCCTTGACTTGGTCTTTTTGATCCCGCCTTCAAGACGCAGTGTTGTGTAGAGTTCTGAGTTTGGTGCATTTAGTGAAATATGGCAGCTAAGATGAATATATTTTAAAAAGTTTGTATTGTTAAATGCTCACTGGATTGTTCTGTTCAAAATGGTGTTGTGTTCAAATTGAACAATTCATAACTCATATTCTCCCCATTATGAAACATGGAAAAAAGTCAATGTTTTAAAGATGCCTCATTCATAGCTAGTTATTTATTATTTACAGACAGATATCTCCAGTTTCTTGCATCTGCAATAAACATTTTTGATTTTTCAAGTTTAAAGTAGTTTTCAACTTTTTAAAATTGTATTTCCTGTTTCGAATACTAGTTGCCTGCATTTGAGTAGTTTGAATTGTGACAATTCTGACTCAAATACACGACTGTCAGTTCTATGTATTTTCGTTTCTTGGAATATTATTTATATACGTTTATTATTATATTCATTAACTGTCAGATAGTTTTACCAACAAATGCTTTTGACGCAATTTTAATAATAAGTGTTGCAGATATTTCATCCCCCCCCCCACGCCCCTCCTACAATTAAGAATGGAACAATCTAAAAATTAGTATTAATTGTACACATATATGAACAAATGTTGAATTTGATATAATTATTTAATTAAAGTTTACAAATTGTTTTAGACTAAATATAATGAGCTATATTTTGAGTAATGTATTTCAACGAAGTTATCCTATCATATTAGCAACCATGTGCCATTTATATTCCACAAGCAATCATTAGAAATAAATATTCTTTGTTTGTTTTATTACTAAATGCTAGAAATCATGCCGGTTATAATAGTAAGATAGTTTTGTAGAATATATATTTAATGACTGGGTATGACATGCTGAAATTCTAACACCAAAGAAAATTTTGGAACTTTTACATATTGCTTTTACCTTTTCAAGCAATGTGTGTTTTAACAGATAATCCAAGCTTGCCATCATACTTTGTAGATTTACTGTTTTTGCTATTTTTGGAATTTTGGTGGATGGTCTGTTTTTTTCTTACTGATAGGAGTGAAAATTTGAGAAAAACAAATGAAAAAACTGAAATGACAAAAAAATCATATGTATGTAGCAAAACCTAAGTGGCTTCGGTCGGGTATTATTATTACTTTACTAAAAATCTCCTTTATACAAAAATGTTCATTGCCTTTTTGGATTAATTTGTGTTTTATTTGTATTGCATTTGGTTTTCAGTCTTCAAAGTCCATGCTGTTTTCAATCTCATTGCCCATGTTTCTGGAGAAGTTTATTCCAGTTATTGTAGATAAAATATTACACATATCCGTGTGTAGTTTCATGAAACTTGTTTCGAAGAACTTATCAAAACATGCCCTCACCTTATGTAAACTTAACCTGGGATCAAACAATTTTTGCAGAAAGCTTTATAAAACTAGTCACAGGTATTTTTCGTCGTAGAATTTCTTGTTTCTTCATCCATCTTGCTTACAAAAAGGGCAGCAATCTTCATGATTATTTTGTAACCTTTGATGAACTTGGTGCTCTAAGATAATGTGTACTAGCTATTTAACCAATAAAAAATAACCATGGCATAACAAAATATCTATTGTTTGTGTTTTTTTGCAACCTTTGTGGCGGCTATATACATTCATGCCTAATTCTAGGCCAACATTTCACCCTAGGTTAATTCTCCAAGAGCTTCCTGTTCCGAGGCGGGGGGTTTGGTGGTAGGCACCTGGTACTCTCCTAGCTAACGGATACAGGAAACGGATTTGTTGTGGTGTCCTGTTTGGTAAATGTTTTGTCCTGTCTTGCATGTTGCCAGAATCGTTTATGGTGGTTTTCTTCACCGATTGGTCTGGCACGCCGTAATTCAAGTGAAATTGACTATGGCAAAAAACTCCAAACATACAAAACAAACAAATATGTAAGTGAAATTCCCTTAAGTTAAGCGTTAACCACAAATACATCAATCCTGTTCAGAGTGAGATGTTGCACTAACCAGGTGTCTTGTGGTGTACAGTTGTAAACTGTGTTACTGCATCATGTTTCAATTGTGATTTTATAGTAATTTGTTTGTTAGATCTTAATGGTGGATTCCTTCACCAAGTTGGGCTTGTCCTTTGTATTGTGTGTTAAATGGTCATTAATGAAGGAAAGACAATTAACACAATAAAACATATTGAAAAAAAACCTGATGTCCTCCATGCAATACCGGAATTGCTAGAAAATTGCTCCAAAGAGAACAATACTAGTATCAGAATTGTTCAAAATACCGAGCACAATACCAGAATTGCTCAAGAGAGAGATACATGTAATACCATAATTGCTCAAGAGACAGAGCACAATACCAGAATTGCTCGAGCGGGAGTGCAATACCAGAATTGCTCGAGCGGGAAGTGCAATACCAGAATTGCTCGAGCGGGAAGTGCAATACCAGAATTGCTCGAGCGGGAAGTGCAATACCAGAATTGCTCGAGCGAGAGTGCAATACCAGAATTGCTCGAGCGAGAGTGCAATGCCAGAAGTGCTCTAGAGAGCTCAATACCAGAATTGCTAAAGAGAGAGAGCACAATACCAGAGTTGCTCCAGATAGAGTAAAATACCAGGATTGCAACATTATAACTTTTGAGTACCAGCTTGGAGTATCTTATATTTCATAGCCTGTGCGACCGCGCTTATTGTGCTAGGATAGTTCCTTCCTTCTTACCGTTGCGAAATATGATGATTAGTTGACGGTTGAAGCCGTGCTCTATGGTATTTCACATATGGCTTTGGTGTATTCCAACAAACAAAAACAGTGACACTTACATAAACAATATAATGTTTCTACAATACTGAGTATGAATGCAGACTGGAAATGTTCCGCCCTTAACCAGAGGGCCTAAGGGTGATAACAGTTGGCACGATTCGTAAAGAACGAGGCTAACATCTCCGTCGGTGACATTCGATATATGTGAATGTAACATCACATTTGGTTAAGGGCTTTTTTTTTTCTTTTTCTTTTTTATACAATTTCGTGGTTCTTTTGGACCATGACAATTCAAGACAGCTCAACGAGTCCAAAATGTCGGAGATGAATATATCTTTATGATTCAGCTGATGAAATATCACAATACCTCCATGCAGATGAAAATAATTTCATAATTACTCAAATTATGGATTATAACCAAGTTTGGCTAAAATGACGTCATTGTTGCTCGATATGATTCTTTGGTTAGGATAAAATTTATATCTCAATTGCTCAATTGCAAAACACAATGGAAGGAAACTAAATGCAAGGAACGTTTCATCGTAAAATCCGAGTTGCTTCGCATATAAAACCTTGTATAAAAATGACCACAATTTATCAAAACTAATGATTTATTGGTCATTGTATAACGCTGTACTCAAGGGTATTTCACTTGTATGACGGCGGTGTGCTCAAACAGTTAGCAGCTATAGTGACATACACACCAGAAATACTGTGACGCCACTTCAAGTGTTATTTTTTTTTGCTAAAAGATAATGTTCCTCGAGTATGGCGGCATTAGATCATTACTAAAGCATTACCCAGCATCACAATTCGTGAAGATAAAGGTATATGGTTAATGATGAATGACAATTGGCTGTATGACAATTGGTAAAGATTTCATCAAAACCCCAATTGCTCAGATAAACAGAATATCGCTATTTCTCAAAGGTCCATCACTGTGGTTCTAGATACATGTACAGCTTTAATAACGGAGTGTCAAGATAGTCGCAATTTGTTTTACGAGTTATCTTGTTGATGTGAACTTATTGTCACTGTTTCTCTAGATCACGGTTGGCCTAGTAAATATCAGAGCAGTAAAGACGGACATTTCAATAAATTGCTCGTGATTAACTTTATATTAGTGGAACAACACGAGCATAATATCACAACTGCTAACAAGAAATATAATGTCTCAAATCCAGGACAAACTTGTAATATCCTATAATTGCTCAATATGAACTTGTGGATTACCAAAGATGAATGTTCTCTATATGTAACGCCGCTTATTGTAATAAAAACGCTTAGTGTAACAAGTATTACATTATGCGTTGCAATTCTGTAATAAATTACAATTATTACACTAAGTGTTGCTTTTGCACAAACACACGGAATAGTTCAAAATATGAAACGGAGGCGGCCATGACTTTTTTTTTTTTTATTATCCGGGGTGTACGGGTTTTTATCCCCTGGCGAATTGACCAATCAAAACACCAGGAATTTGGTTTGCGGATAATAATATTTATTATGATAGAAGTATTTTGTGTTTCTCAATCACAGTATATTTATTACACTAAGCGTGTCATTTGCAAACATAACGACTTCCAGCGCTGCGATTGCAACGCTAAGTGTGATAAGTATACACTAAGCGTTTCAGTTGCAACGCTTATTGTAATACATATTACACTAAGCGTTTGTATTACACTAAGCGGCGTTACACTGCTCAGAATGAACGCTACTTTACAATTGTACAGAGTGAACGTAACATCTCATTTGTGCAAGACAAGTATATGAATATATACACACTTCCTTTGTAAGAATCCAAGAGCCATATATGTGAATAGAACAAATTATTCCGTTGTCAAAGCAATAGCTAGACTGCTTCCTCAATTCCGCCTGTCCGCTAATTTCCGAACTGTCCTTTGAATTAATTTCATAACCATGCAAATAAATGGTAAAAGTTATATATCCGAAAATTTTATTCTGAATTGTTTTAAGAGATAAAACAAACCGCGCGAGGTTTTGTTCACACTGGATTAATTTGGTCTCGCTTACGGTGATCAGTATACCGTGGTGTACCTAGTGTTGTTGACATGTTCAGAGTGTTGGTGTACTCGTATATTTAATATGTTTTGGCGCATAAAATGAAATGAAAGTAAATATCACAATTTTCACTAAATGAACTTAGGCCTACACAATAAATGTTTATGTTTTTTCAAGTCTTGTTCATACAGACCATCTGGCCCATGCATTTATTTACAGAGAAGATAACAATGATATAATATATTCACAACAAATGTAACATATGAATTGTAAAACAGACGTAAAATATTTCATAACAGCTTAAATTTGTATAATAGGATTTTAAAAAATGATGTTGCGGCTTTAAAAATTATTCAACGAGGTGAAAATATGTTAAAACTTAACTTAAAACTTAACTTAAAACATAAAATTACATGATTTTTTCTTACTAAAAGTTTGGCGATTTTAGGATAGAAAAGATATTTTGATCGACAGGTTCTTATAGGAAGGACCACCATAAGAAATTCTACTAGTAAGAAACAGAGAATTAAATTGTACACATTTATACAAAAAGATAAAATCAAAGTAATTACTTCGGCTAGCAAGATCTGGTGGATTAAAATACTTACAAAGATTAAAATATTCGTTTTGAACATATATATTGCAATGATGATTTAAAACAAAGAAATTTTAATAAACGTCTCTTTACAGATTTCCAGCCGATCACTTAATCCTTTTCCGATGAGGAAAACAAAGAAAT
>JAVFBZ010181926.1:0-15294 GCA_032466195.1 Katharina tunicata
CAAGGTCATTCACCGCGGCTGGATCAAAGTCATTGTGAGCAAATATGGCCAGCCCTCTTACCCTTAAATTCGAATAAATGCTAGATTTCTCCTGGTCCGTACAAGTTTTGTACCCAATAAATAATTTGTATTTGAATGTGACTGTTTTATTTTTTTAACAAACATCAAATCTTGTCAAAATCAAGGCAAACGGAATTAGTTGACAAATCCAAATTTTGGGTGCGTATGTGACTTTAAGTTGTGTGAGTGCTGAATTCTGAAATCGTAGCAGGCCGTTGAACTGTTTATTCCCCTTCACCTGTATGGTTTTTAATCGGCCTGTCGACATTAGTTATGTTAGGGAAATTTCATGTGGCTACGTAGTTCACAGGATGATTGTTGATTGGCAACGGAATATCGTCATATTAGTGAAATATCCTTGGGTACGACGTAAAACAATCAAATATATTAATAAATCTTTCAAGAAACCCGAAACAGCATCGCACTGACAATCAACTATACCATGAATATTGTTTTTCTTTTATGAGGGTTTTACGTTGTGTTTAATAGTTTAGAATGGCTACACAGATATATGACTCAAATTGAAGATATTTTTATCTGTCATGAACTTAATATTTCAGTTTTTCCAGAGATTTGCAGCAAAACAACGAACGAACCAAAGTGTGATTTATTGATGCTAAGTTTAAAACGTTGTGGAATCACCTTCAATGTGACTCAATGTCATTGTTTTATACTTTTTGATCTTCAGGGTGAAAGGCGAGGAAATGTCTCTAATTTATTTGTACTTAAACCAAAATCACGGACCAGATCTAAATACCTCAAGAAACAGCTTGGACTGAAGGAGAGCAAAAAGAATCCTAAAGTAGCTTCCTATCCAGTAAGTGGAATTGTTTATAACTTGGGAGTAAGATAAAGGTGAACCACACTCGTAACATTGGATGCTAGATGAACGTAGATGAACTTAATTTGATTAGTCTCAGACATATACAGCTTGTAGACCAACGTACCAGAAAGATTGCCGGTACACACACTTACCGTTCACTCAAAACTCAGAGGATTACAGCAATAAAAGAAAGGTTAAATCGACACCTGTCTAAGGGAACATAACAAAATCGACCTACGTGTGCAAATTTATTTCTAAATTAAGATAGGGAATACAAATTTCAAAATAGCAATTATAAAACAGGTCTGTCGAACGTTGAAGGTATTACAACAATTTTTTAAGTAGACGAGTTTGTCGTCATTTGTAATTGAAACAGTCCGCAAGTAGGTCTAATTAGTCCTGACAATCTTTCAACCTAAAAAAACCCCAAAGAATCTTTATGCTGTAAATTTACTTTGTTTACATTAACAGGCTACCATTTTGAAAAGCATAAATGAGCTGTATAGTCGAATAGACCGCACACAGTTAACAGAGGATTTGGGAGGGACATTGCAACACAACCAGCTGGCCTGGATACAGTTCCATCATGTAAGTGGTATCAGTTCAACTGTAGTAATGGATGAAGAAAGGGGTTACTTTTAAAACTGTTTAAAATTATGCAAGATGACAAGTAGACACCGCTAACGGGGGACAAATTGCCATTTAATCCAAACTTAATTGAGTTATCTGTAAATCATTTAGCGATATTAAATGTCAATTTGACACACAAAGTCTCTGTAAATTGTACAGATAATTTTTAAACTAGTAATTGTACGAATCTGTTGAACTATGTTGCAGATGATCGACCCTTTAATGGAGGCGATCACCAAACGCCAGACTCTTCTGCCTGGTGCCAGGGACAGAGTCCAGTTACTTCAGGATTATGACACGGCTGGCCTCACGTCATACCAGCTTCAGAACTTGGTGACTGAGCTTGAGGACAAATATCACGGTATTATAAGGTGTGAATTGACTAAATTCTTACGCAGACAATAAACATCTACCATAGAAACCAATTTAGTCACGAAAGCCACGCCAAACCTAATTGTATGATATACCTTCTTCGCACCTTCTTCTGATTGGTCACTAAAGTTCCTTTATACCACGCTTCCTAGAACCATACCACATAGACCCATGTATATGCCTTCTAGAACCGTACCACCTAGAGCCACGTATATGCTTCCTAGAACCATACCACTTAGAGCCATGTATATTCTTTCTAGAACCGTACCACCTAGAGCCACGTATATGCTTCCTAGAACCATACTACCTAGAGCCATGTATATGCTTCAAAGAACCATACCACCTAGAGCCACGTATATTCTTCCTAGAACCATACCATCTAGAGACACATATAAGCTCCCTAGAACCATACCAGCTAGAGCCACGTATAAGTTTTCCAGAACTATACCACCTGGAGCCACGTATCTGTTTCCTAGAACCGTACAAACTAGAGCCACGTATATGCTTCCTACAACCATACCAGCTAGATCCACGTATCTGCTTCCTAGAACCGTACCACCTGGAGCCATACATATGGTTCCTAGAACCATACCATCTAGAACCACGTATATGCTCCCTAGGACCATATACCAACTAGAGTCACGTATATGCTCCCACAAACCATACCACCTAAAGTCACGTATATGCTTCCTAGAACAATACCCCTTAGAACCACGTATACGCTTCTTAGAACTTGCAATCTAGAGCCACGTTTGTGCTTCTTAGAACCATACCACATAGAGTCACGTATATTCTCCCTATAACCATAGCACGTAGAAGCACTTTCATACCACATTAAACCATTTTCATACACCTATGATCGCACCAATGTTTTGTTAAAAACCATACGTCATAGAATTCCATCCATACCACCTAGACACCCACACTACGTTGTGCCACACACATATTACCTAGATTTATGATTTTTAAATCAATTGGCATTTCGTAACGCAGATCGTATCTTAGAGCATATTTCATCTAAGTGTGTCTGAGGCAAAAGTTGCGTCCAAATTTACTTTTACAGGGAGCTTGATCTAGAAAACACAATCGACTGGTGTAAGAAGATGGTGCAAAGGTTAGAGAAGCCGGAAGCGGAAGTAGCCCTGTCCAAACTCTCATCGCATATGTTGAGCAGTACAATAACAGTTCTTAAACAAGCCAGCTCTGAATTGGTACAGGGCAGGGAGGAAATGACTGCCATGTGGAAAGATACCGAAAATCATTTCCAAAAACTAAACCAACTTTTCCATTTCAAAGGAGATACAACTGCGGTAAGACACATTAATTGAACATTCTCCAAAGTGATGACAAACATTTATCAAATTGAATATAAAGGAAATAACCTGGCGCTGCGTTACTTGTTTTTATTAATTCGGAATGGTGCATGGTATCATTATTCTTACAATATATCTTGCAATACGTTATAATAACAGCGAATTAAAAAACAACTTTGGCCAGACGTCTTCTTTGCTTAAAAGTACAATCGACGTTATCTCCAAAAGCAAATGTTTATAGCTTGGGCTCAACAACAAGTTTTCATTTTGTCGGCTTATTACTTTTTAGCTATGTGATGAAATCGGCAGGTTTTGGCTGCCTAAAGTAGAACAGCCAGCAAATATCGGGAGTACATTGAGCCAAGCAGAGATGTACAGAACATACTTCATTACCAGTCTTTATGATCCGGCAAAGGTGTGGTATTTTTAATTGTATACTTCATACATATTAGTCAGTTTGACAGTTTACAACGAACAATATATTAATGACAATTTACAAGTAACAAGACAATTATTGACAGTTTACAAAAACAACTTTTTTGTGAGAGTTACCATTCGGAAGTCTTATTCTGATTTGAATTGTAATCTGAAAACTCAAATGAACTTAAGTTATCGGACCATTATTCAGAAAGGTTTTCATCAAACGGTATAATTCTTTGGTACTGCAAACAAATCATTTTGCTTATTGTGAAAAGCTTTTTATACTAAACTCGCTGCGGAGGAATTAAACATATTTCATTAATTCATAATTATTTCTTTCTTCGCAGGTGTTGGTTGGTAAAGCCACCGAGCTCTTACAAGGCATTCATCAGTTGCAACAGGAAACACCTAGTCTAGAAAGTGAATTGGACTTTGTGCCCGATCTCTCCCAGTTAATTCAGACCTTCACTGAGAAGCTAGAACGGCTCCACAACACCTACATGGCCATTCATATATTCTACCTCATGTTTGAAAAGGTTCGAATGTTTTACAGGTTTTATTTTATGATTTGGCACTGAGAAACCCTAAAGTAATTATTGTGAGGTGCGAGTAGAGCTTGAGGTTTTTCAGTCCCAGGTGAGCACAAATCAAGAGATTATAGAAGATGAACTGAATATAATTCGTCCACGTATAAAGGCAACTGAATTTATTATCTATTCTGTGTACTTAGTGTAATCGCAAAACACCAACTGAGTAGTCATGTATTGTGAATCCTGTATGGTTAGTTGACATATTTTAAGGTTTCATCTTTCTTTTCAGTTAGCACAGTGGTACCAAAAGGTATTGCGTTTCATTCCGTCTACGTTAGCTAGTCAGGTGGAGAAGGCAAAGAAACAGGGGAGACAATCAATCCCGGTCCTACCCAAATGGGCGCAAGCTGTAAGAAGCTTTTTGAACAAACACCCTGGTCCTCGAAATGAACACATCGGCACAATAGAGTATCCTGTTTCCATCCTGCCAGACGCTCAGCTCTGCACCCAAGCCAGACTTTTAGCACACAGGTAAATTTTATAACAAACGTCCAACACCGATCGCCTGTATATGGGCAAAGTTTCCCAAATAGAACATGTAACAGTTTCTTTTTTTGGTTTCTTATTCAAGCTTTTGCGTTCTTTATCAGATTGCACATTACAACTTAAAATTTGAGCAATACTGACTTCTATGGAAATCAACGCCTTGGTTTATTGGCCAGAACGTTTCAATCCCGCCCAGAGAGCGATATAAGGTAAAGACATGTACTTGATAACAATCTCTGGAATGATATTGAAACGTTCAGACCAACATGGCAAGAATATGTTATAAGTAAGTATTGATGATTTAGAACTTCAACCAGAGAAATATATATTTCAACGTTAACAAAAAACATTCCCGGCTGAGTGATTAATTTGTATTACTACATGTACGTGCATCTTCTGAGCGTGACAATCAGCTTTAACACACTAATATTATATATTCAATAATGAATGTGTTATAGCATTATGGTACTCCTGTTTATTTTAGAATTCGGGGTCTGAACAAACTTTTGACGAGCACTCAACAGTTTTCTGTGACAGACATTTCCAGTGCTCTCTCTTGGAAGAGACGGTCTTTAGAAGGCAACGACGACATTGTTATCCCGAGTCAGGTTGACGCTCCTCTCAATAAATCGTATAACACGGATCGAGACCTTGACCGTGAAGTGGCGGATATTGCCTGTGACAGCGAGTCTAAAGATGAAGGGACTTCAGAACCATACCAAAGACCGGCCACTGCACTAGGCATCATTGACAAGAAAACTCAGTCAGTAACATTCGCAGATGAGATACAATCTGCTCGACAACCATCCACTCAGCGAGAAATTTCAAAATCAAGCCAGGACCTGTCAGAACAAACATTTCGAGATAACTTCACAGGCGAGGGGATGCGCGCAGCTTCTAGTTTTGACATTCTTCCAGATAACGGTACAAACAGCCTTAGAGTTAAAGGAGAGCGTTTCGTTTCCCTCAGTTACACATCACAACTACAAAGTATCAGCACACGGAACCTTCACGGAACTTTACCCAAATCAAATCGATTCAGACTACCACCCTCAGAACTTGAGAAGATATTTCAACCACCTCCACCTACTAGTTTCGCAACAAACACAGGAACAGTCGTGGAACAGCTACAGCAAATCATGAATAGTGACCTAACAGCAGACGAGAAGCTACAGCATGCCCAGTTAGTTCTCCAAGCTTCCAGCTCACACGAACAACCACCTAGTCCTTTCTTTCTGGGGGGAAACCTTCGCAATCCAAGATTTTCATTACAAGGCGAACAACACCCTAATCAGGTCAGTAAATTCTGTGACCTCTCTCCTCGAACAAACGCGTCGAGTGATTGGAATAAATTGTCCAAACGAGATCAGAATGGAACATTAACAAAGTCGATGCCTAACTTAGACGAAGCTGCCAAAGGTAAAAATTCGCAGATTCCCCCTATTTACAACCTGTCTGCTGCTATAAACGGTCAGAGGCCAGAGTCCAGTTGCGCCAAGAACAGCCAGAATACACAAGACAGAGAGGTGAGATCTGCTCGTGAAGTAAGATCTGCTCAAAGGGTTGGTGATTGGGTGGAGCAGCACGCCAGAGCGGTTCATCGACACAACCAAAACCTAGACGCAGATGCAGAAACGGATGACGGATATTCAGATGGTTCTCATCCTAGCGATCGCCAAAGACGTCGACCCAGGAAGCAGAGAGCAGACAGGTACAATCCTAATGTGAACAAAACTATTATTGTATTCTAGACTACAACGCATCGAATTAAATTTCACTGATGTTAGGATATCAAACCTTTATATCTAACCTACAATGTACTTTCTATTCCTAAATCAGCTCCAGTTTGTTAGTGTTCTTCTGAGAATGAATCCATGTATCTTTTTTAGTGTCCTTTCAAATAAGTACCTATTCATTGTTTATGGATCAGTTTTTAATTATTCAATTCAAATTAATTTTTTCTTTGCGTAGGAAAATAGATGACGCTGAGTTGTCTACTAACTCTCAATACGAAGACCTCTTAGATGCATCCAGACAACAACAAGAAGTGGAAACAAGTTTAAGGAGAGCACAAAAAATATTGGAGGTAAATCTCTTTCTTACAACTGTAACTTGAATTCTAGCTTATGCGGTCAATAGTTACACCCAGTGTACATGTATTCATGTTCGTTTTTTTCTCCATGATTTGCAAAAAGATATTTTTTAAATAAAATAATCGCCTTTAATACCATTTCATTACATGCAGCGTGAGGATTCTCGGCCAACCCGAGGAGAAATTTTGCATAAATTACAACTTTACCGG
This sequence comes from Katharina tunicata, assembly GCA_032466195.1. Lineage (NCBI taxonomy): Eukaryota > Metazoa > Mollusca > Polyplacophora > Chitonida > Mopaliidae > Katharina > Katharina tunicata. The sequence goes on from JAVFBZ010181926.1 coordinate 6,997, forward strand.
TTAACCTGTGACTTCTGGCAGAACGTTCCGTCATGAACTCACAGAGAATATGGTGCAGTAATCAACTCTTATTTGAATCCCTATTACAGGACCAAGAATTTAACCTGAACGAAAGAAAATCAAAGTATTTAGCGGATCCAGATGTTAGTTTGGATAGACGAGATAACGAGCTGAATCCCGGAACGTCTTTTGACGAATCCACAGAGCTTCCAGATTCCCCGGGTCTTAGTTTGGACTCGTCCAAGTCAGACAGAACGGTGCCATCAGTGTCGACAGATCGGGGTTATGTCAGCAGCGGAGCCCAGCCAAACCAGATGAACGGCAAATCAAAGGACGAGAACGAATTCGGACCAAAGGCTTCAATCCAGCGTTCAATGAGCAGTGAGTCGTCCAGTACCCTCACATCACTGGATCCATCTCCAACACCGGAAAGCAACAGTTACAAACCTTTCATTGGATCAACAAATTCAGACCGGTCATCACCATTGATGTCTAAGGAAAGGCGAAAATCTATCCTACGTCAGCCTATCATGAGTCCTGTTTCAATGCGATTGTGCACAGAACCGTCTCCTCGTTCAAAAATCAGCACACATGTACCCGTGATTAGAGGGCCAAGTGTCCAATCCCTTAAACCGTCCAAAAGTCTGCAAGATCTGTTATCCATTGACGAGAATGACCAAGAACCAGTTAAGCTTCGACAACCTGGAATGAAGAACAGGCGACCCCGAGCCAGCAGAAGACTGTCTCTGGTAACTTTCTCGCCGAGTCAGAAAAGTTTGTCCACATATAACGAGCCCCTGGCAACTCACAACAGGAGACTAAGCATGGAAACTATTGTAGAAGTTCCCAAACAAGAAGAAAGTATTTTTAAAGACCATAGTGATTTACGGGCACAGCGACGGCGACGGAAACGGTCTGACCTTAAATTGGGTAAAGGTAAAAATGGCCTTAGTGTATCTGTAGACCATTCTTCAACAGGAAATCTGAGTAAAAGTGTTGATGGTGATAGTTCATCTGGCCTGCGTGAAGGTCACGGTACAAAACAGAGACAAAGTTCAGGTTCAGAAACAGACAGAACCAGCAATAGTGACACCCAAGGTCCGTGGGACTGGAACACTAAACCAGGACCTACCTTTAACCTTGTAGACTCTTTCAGGCATAAGTTCTCACACCCCGTTAATAATCCCGAGAGCACTAAAGACATTGGCAAAAGGTCGGACATAAACTCGCCACTTAATTCTAGCGTTGAGCTTCTTAACGATGTCTCCTTGACAATCGGCGATAAGAGTGAAGCAGACCCGTTGACAGACACACAGAGCCGTGATAAAACAGAGGACACGGACGAGGACATTAAAAAGATGAACGTGTTAGACGACAATGATATTAAATCATTACAGAAAAAAATTCGTCTTCGTAGAGATGCACCTTGTTCGAGAAGCAACGGCCCAAGTTATACCATGCGGGGAACGAGAGGTTCGTTAGGCTCGTCTTTACCCAAACAGTATATTCGAAAGAACAGCAGAATCTTTGACGGATTTACCTCAGAGCCCAATGGTGACTGTAGTCCTAGTCGAACCAGAAAAAGTGCCACCATCGCGTCAGCTGCTGGTAAGTCGAAATCACTCAGAATGTATAAAATGTGACTTTGAAGTCTACGTCTCTGCATGCAGAAAACCGAATATGTTGTTCCATTTCAATCTGCTTCCGTCGAGATTAATTAACTGTCATATATATGGCATAAGTTGTTATCATTAGTCCAATGATACGAAAGATATCTGTAAAGGGATGTCAATGGAGGGTGTTTAGCGTCATATTCATGCTTGTTTCACGTATACTACGACTTTGAATTCCCGGTTTAGGCAGAAAACTGACAAAATAAACAATAAAAAAACAACCACATCGTAATGTTAGCAACCAGCCGAAACGCTTGTATATGTCAACAAAGAAATAACCCCTTTCTAAACGATTGGAACCCTACACAATATACTGAAAGCTTTATGAATTGATCTTAGAACATGTACTTGGGAAATAAATTACATCAACGGGAACACACTCTCAAAAAGGGCGTGTTTTTATGAACTATTTCCTAATTAATGATCTAATATTCTTACGACTTTTTGTTAATAATTCATAACTAATTCACGAGTACCTATTAATTCTATAGCCCTTAAGATTAAAAGGTTCATATCGACTTATATATTATATTATTATTCATTATTCATTTCAGGACACCGTTTGTTGGCGGATGATGCTTGGTCTCTGTACAGATAGTTGTGAAAACATATGCAGCATGAACAGCAGTGCCAGCCTAATGGTGATCCTCCATTTGTTTTGAATCAAGTAATTTCTCCAGGAATCCCACCGAAGATCACCGACTTTGGGAATGACTACATCGAAAATGCAATATCCCATCATCGGACAGGAGCTGTGTATATAAAAGCGATCTGTGATATTACATTAACAAAACCATAAACCCATTGATAAATGAACCAAAATACAAAAAGGCGTTGTACATATATATATCACTTCATACATCTTCGGTTCGTTTTATAAATATGACATTTCTAATAAAAGAAACCCTTCCAGTATTTAAAGCCTGCTTTTTATTTGCGTATCTATACAGCTGATCGGCTTTACGTATTTAATTATAGGGTTTTGCAAAGGATTATGTGTTTGCAGCATTCCAGTAAATGTAACTTTACTACCGCTACAAGAGTTAGGTTGAATGGTTAAAATCCTCATTCTCTACAACTACTGAATGAGTGTGATCTTGTCTGCTCGGAGAGGTACCCTGGTTCACGAGGTAGTGAGTTATAGCTTGGTGATTTGATTGGTCTATTTCACTCGAGTAAGAATACGATGCACGACGGCCCACCGTGGCAAGGCATATTATCGTTTGTGTTATCCGTGCATATCTCCTTATTTAGAATATAATTTATGCAGATACGGAAAATCGTCCGAAAATAGCCGAAGCTGTCCGGCCGGATGTTACAATTTAAAGCACATGTTGTCAATTGCTAACCCTAACCCCTAAGTCCTTTTTACAGATTGATAAATTTTAAGCTATGGAAATTTTCAGTTGTTGTAACATCTATAAACAAGTCATTAATTCTCCGATAAAACTACAAGAGTTGTCGTCCGTTGAACTGTAAGCAAACAATTCCATTGGCTGTCAGTGTTTCTTGTGATTTAAGTGAAACTAATGAAATGCGCTTTGAAGAAACGGGATGAGTTATTGCTTTCATCAAATTCCTGGGAAATAATGGAAATAATGCAAAATTGAACAACGATTGCAGCATTCCAACTGTCGCTTGTGCTAGTTCGAAAGGTGAAACAACCCTGAGCCATGCAACTTTCTCCAAATAAGGATGTTTTCTAGGTTAGGTGGACTCGATCGGAGGCAAATTTCTGTGTATAAATAATAGATCGTACGCGTTTCTAAATCTAAAATAAACAGTTGCTGACAAAAGCAAAGCCCCACATCCGTTGACCTTGACAAAAAGACGACTTTAAAGTTTCAGAAGCTTTATTGCAGGACGTTCGCAGTGAGGAGTACTCAAGAAAATAACCTCCTTTCTTTTTTGGGACTTATTCTCTATACTATGGCTATATACGGAATGAATACGCAGGATAAACTTCACCTGGGGTGAAAACAATTTTTCTTTTGGACATACAGCGAGACGTAATTGATCACGTTACTTCCACACGAATAGAGTGTTAGAAAAGAACTTATGAAAAGGCTGGAAATGTAGTGAAGCTTTCGCAGAATAATGTTTGTTTGATTGGGAGGTTTTACGCCGTAATCAAGGTTAGTTCACTTATATGACGGCGTACTAGTCCAATCGATAAAGGAAACCACCAAAGACGACGATGGCAACATAGAAAATGTCACAATACAACTTTAGGACGAAAAAAATGACACCAGAACAAATTGGGTTCCTGACGCCCCTTAGCTCAGAGAGCACCAGGAGGCTCCCACCAAACCACCCACTTAAGAAAAATGGCCTATTTTGCCACGAGTACAATTTTGTCTAAAGACTGAATAACGATGTGTAGATATTTCACAAGGGGAGACAAAGACCCAAGGTTTGAGTTGTTTTGGAAAAGATTTATTGAAGAAATATGGCGATGAACAGGATAAAGTGTCATTTTCTTTAAGAACATAGCTTTCCTCCGTTCACTCTTTATATATGCATTATAACACACAGCATGTACACCACACAGCGTATCAGCGTATGCTCATGAGCCGAGAGACCCTGCACACCAGATTATCATCCTAGTTGGTGAACACTGAACAGAGATTGTGAGTAGTTATACAGCTGATATCACTGACAAGGGACCTTCTGATTTAAAAAAAAAAAAAAAAAAAAAAAATTGGCTGACTACTTCTGGATTTTGAATGTAGTAAATTTTCTTACAAAAGCCTTCACGTGAAAATCAGTACTACAACAATTAGAGTCTGTTTATGTCAAATGATAGTACATGTAGCTATGCCATGATTTTGTCCACACTCCCTAGTTTTTTGGTGGAAAGTCTTAGAACAAAAACCCTCAGTTGCTAGTCAATATATTAGCCCTTGCACTTTTCTAAAAAACAATATTTGTATATTTTAGCTTGGACTATCACATGAATCATCCACATATATAAATAGAAGCTGAGTAGCTGTTGCGTGCAATAAAAACAATGAAACACAAGTGTGTCTTTTTATATTTGATTTATTTTGCTAATTCCAGGAAGAAAGACTTGAATAGATTAAATATCAGTTGAATAGATATACAAAGAGCAGGTAATGTACTGATTAAAGAAGAAAAGTTAAAACTTCCGTTGAATAGAGACTGTTCTTCAAAGGAAATGTATTCAATTTCAACATGAATCTTTACCTAAAAAAATGTAGAATAAAATTTTAACACAACATGCTCTATTGTTAAAATGAATGATATTAGTACATGATTTTCTAACTAGGAGGTAAAATTATAACTACAATAAATCTTAAACATAGTTTGTTTGTGAATATGTACATTTGATTTTTTTTTTAGATTTAAGAAGACATTTCTGAATGAAGTTAAAAATTAAATAGATTTGCTCCAAAACCAGTTGTAGACTCAATTACAAACAGGTAAATGTTTCATAAGACAGATTATATACTTATACAAGATTTATTGCTTGATTGTTTAAACTAACCCTTATTTAACTTATAGAGGAATGATGCGACTAAGAATACAAATGTATTTCAAATTATGAGTCACGTTAGTGATCGAAGACATCCATTCTGTGGCTATTATCAACAGAAATCAAACAGGATAAACCGTAAGCATGATTTTATGTCATTGAAACTAGAACAGGACAGGATTACAAAAGTGGTTTGCTTTATGATATCCGATTTGTGTCAGATAAAAATCTGTTTAGCTGTACTGTAACCTCTGGCTTCGTCTTTTGGATCTTCCAGAAGTCCTTCTTTTCGGTGACTCTTCCCCCTGTGTTGTATCCCCTTCATTCTCTTGATTATCTCCCCTTTTAGGCCTTGACTCGGTTTTCCCCTTTGGCTGAAGCAGGACAAGCATATTTCTTTGATGGAGGACAATGAAAGTTATTTTAACTCATAAGTGAATATGAAACAATTTGTTCTGTCCCAATGGTTTCTTGGCTACTGAGATTCAGAGATGTTATTTGATGTATAGCTTAAGACATTACAACATTTTAGTAAATAGAAATACTAACTTTTAATAGTAGACCAAAGTCACAAATCTGAGAAATGACAAGATACGCATGTTTAGTTTCTATATTTCGGTTTATTCCTGATGATGGTTTAATAAACCAAAATATAGAAACTAAACATGCGTATCTTGTCCTTTCTCGGAGTTGTAACTTTGGTCTACTATGTCAAATTATTCAGTGGGAATCACAGCAGAAGAACTACTTACTGTAGCAGAAACATTCCAAGATCTGGGCTTTGGGAGTCTGAAAAGGTATCAACAACAACGATTGATCACAATGGACTAGCAAGGGGAATACTACTATATAAACATTATCAAAATACTATTAAAACTTTTATTTTATATTAATTTTCACAAGAATTTACAATTTTGCCGTTAAAAGTAGCTAGGAAAAACCATATTTGTAGGCTTGAAATATAGTGTAAAATAATTACTAAATGTTTTGTTGTAGCCAAACTTATATTTACAAAAAAAAATATATACAAAATACAAGTTGTGATTGTAAACATGAGCTTAAGTTATGGTCTATCCCATGTAATGCTACGGATGATCCGTATTCGATGAGAAATCCGTTCTCCAGTATTCAGTTTCCATCCAGTACTCAGTGACTAAACATCTTAAGGTTAATCAAATCCTCTGGTTACACAGCGGTTAGTTTTAATTGATACTGGTGACCACAGGCACTGTACACTAGTCTGTATATGACACAGTTGACTTACGGCTGATCAGGAGAGAACATGTATACCATATCTCCTGTCCCCTTGTTTCCACCTCTATGATGTCCAGCTGGCGATCTACTTGGGGAAGATTCTGTCAAAGCACAAAAAGTATGGTATAATAACTGGAAAGGTTAACATTGTACCATGGAAAAGAAAACCTACATAGAGTTAATTTAACTAAAACAAAGATAATTGATAGGATTCCCTCTGAATATATAAAAACATTTGTCTGAAGTCAAATCCTTGAGAAATGATACAGTCCATACTTAGTTTTATAGACCCCAAGATTTACAATTATTTAGCAGTACTTTATGTGTCAAAATCTTATAAACTGTAGAATATAGCTGGATTACTTGTTCGAAAAGCGTCCAATGGTTTGAATGTAATAATAAAGTTGATTAAATAATATTTTCATCTGCGTTTAAATCAGTTGATCCAAGGAGTGTACACTTTAAATAATGGGATAAATGTTGAATGAATATGTTTAGTGAACTCTTAACTCACAAAACTATCTAGACTTTGGAGCAGAAAAGTTCTTTGAATGACATGCTTGGGGCAGTGTAATAAATAATGAGTTACATTTCTGTTGCTCACAGGGAAGATATAACACAGCTACATTCTACAGTTTGTCGAAAATGTTCATTAGGCAGGGGATCTATTCAGAACATTCTGGGCACTAGACATAATAGATATCCCCTTGTTAACTTTGATGATGGAGCGTTACATTTTCTTCCCAATTCCCTCTTTCCTAAATAATGACGAAAGTACATGTAGATACAGTCTTTAGAGAGTGAAAAGTTACCAGCCATTGTCCTGGCCATCTGCGGCTCTGCCCAACAAAGATCTCAGTTGACTTAATTCTGACTCTTTGGTGATGGATTGTTTTATATGTTCATATCATGTATAGGTTCCAACACAGATGTGTCATAATCTAGTAGATTTACCTGAAGATGTTTGTGTGTTTCCATAGAATCTGATAGGTAGTGAACTGGGTATAGGTGATGGAGGAACCAAGGTGATGTTTTGATCCTGATGAAAGGTGATGTTATTCAGCACACCTGGTACACGAAGTGAAAAGGCCATAAATAAGTGAGAGTATTCCAGCTGAGCACATAATATGTAACTGGGACTAGAATTTTGTTTAGACATAAATTCTAAAAAATGTAATTTGTGGAAAACTACACTGGAACATTTAAAGCAAAATCTATCCACCAGCTGAATGTTTTCAAAGACATGTACAAAGGCTGACGTTTTTATTTTTAGATTTTATTGCCAGTCACAATCTTTGCTAAAATTCTGATCTATATTTTAATGAATTTGAGTTTTTCACCTGGCCAGGACATAAAAAAAACTGTTAATCACACAACAATTAAAATGGTAATATTAAACATTTTATTGTGATATTACTATGATTACGAGCGCACATGCAATGTGATTGAATGAAGTGAATTTGAAAGACATTAAAATCATATGGGTCTTCAATATTTGTTTATATTGGACTTTCACGTTGTACTTTAGGTTATTTCACCCACTCTGGTGTCCCAGTTCAACGGGGGAAGGGGACAACACTCGTGTCACTGACAGCACAAAAAGAAATAAACAGGATGTCACCTCATATTGGCTGGGTGATCACCAGGGAAGCTCTAACCAATCAACAGACATTCTTCAATGAACCAATTACATGTAGCTAACATATAACTCTTATCAGAATACCTTATATTAATCTCTTAATAAAAAACAGACAATAAACCCACCGGTCTGTTTTTCAGTATAAGTTACTTACCTGACGGTGTGCTAATAGCTCTTTTCACAGAGTTATCCGGAGTCTTAAATAACATTGCGATTGGGGGAGGCTGAGAAAACAA
>JAVFBZ010181937.1:0-15292 GCA_032466195.1 Katharina tunicata
TCATTTCATTGTCACCTGAACAGCGTCATCTGCGTCAATGCTTAAACAGAAAGTCTCTATTTGGATTTTCTGTCTAACATCGGACAAATAAATTGATGAATACATTTAATAAATTATATAAATATATAAATGTTCAGGTGCCTACCTGAACATTTATATATTTAATCATTGCACTTTACCAAAATTATTTTTTAATTAAGACATGCGACATAATGCAAGAATTTATTATATATCGGACAGTTACCATTTTGTAACCATTAAGTACGGTACTATCTGGCTTTTCAACGCAGACTAGAACTTTGATACAAATAGGCGACATGTCAAGCTTTCAGTTTCAGCATACTGAATGATAATTCCATAAATAGGAATGCTCCGCACATCGCTTTGGCGGCCTGGTCTCTTCAGCTAATATAGTCGGTATAATTGATCCGAAATATTTTTTATTTTCATAAAAACGGTAAGCTAATGATTAAATTGACATCAGAAAGCGCAGAAATGTATGTTTGTTAAGAATCTAATTTTTAGTATTTCTAATTTGAAAAATCGCAGAAATCGCATAAAAAAAGACCATTCCTATTATGTGAAGAAATCTATATTTTATTGCTCAAACTTCTACGCGCTTCCTCACTTTCGGAGCTTCCGGGGCTTCGGCGGCCCCTGGACCCTCGCCTATTTGGCTATGATTGTCGACCTGGCGCCTTTCCATGGCCTGGACCGAATCAAAATCGCTCCCCAATCCGCCCCTGCCCCTAGCAGCTAAGAAGAAATTATTGCGTTCCTTTGTGGTGTATAAAAGTTACCCATAGCAACCCGATAAGTAAAATCTCACATTTGTTTAAGTTTATCGGGAACATGAGATGAATCATCTGTGTTTCATTAAACGCGCCTGATCGAGTTTGCATCATACTACCACAACAACGAGCCGTTAAACCTACAACCTACCCAAACAAAACTGAACAGCTAAAGTCAGCAGGATCCTCCCATGGAAATACCAAAACACTGCGAGTGAACCTATATAGCTTTACTTTATAGCCAAAGCCAGTGTTGAAGCCATGTCAGTCTTTTTAAATCAATAAATTGTGGGAAACAAGTAGAATTTTAAAGACCGTATCATCTAATTGGGTCTTTTATTGATTTATAGCCAAAGGGATGACCCAGTTTACAAATGTCAATGCGGTGCTGCAATGGACTTGTAATGAAGCATTCATCTCGAGTGATAACACTGTACATATATTGTAGGTAAAAGGCTGCTCTCACAATATACCCTTTGTTTATTCAGGAATTTATCAGTGTTATTGGGATGTAACTTCCTGATATTTATTTATACACTTTTCTATTTTTTACTTCAGAATTACCCTGTGACTAGTATAACACAGTATACCCTTCCCAGCATTACCTAATCCCTTTGTGGGGTGCTCATAGAACGGGGGGAAATATCATGTAAATTGTATGTTACATTACTGAAATAACCTAACTTGGTTTGTGTATTTATTGGGGTTTTTCGCCTTACTTAAGGTTATTTATATGACGGCGGGCTACCACCCAACCACCCGCCCAGGGCACAGGAGGTTACCACCCAACCACACGCGATAAATAAACTTGATGTTGGAGATGGGATGGAACAGACTGGTAGGGTAATTCCTTACTCCTTAACATAAACAGCGCCACCTCACTTGTGTGCTCAAAGGGATACTGGTAGGGTTTTGAAATAGGCCAATCAGTATTCAGGACAAATGTACGAAGCGTAACATAACAAATTATTCCATGTAAACGACACTGGTAATGTTTTCTTTCTTGTTTATACTCCCAAAATCTCGTAGCAGAGGAAGCGTCAACAAAATTCATGGATGAATTAGAATACGAGAAACATCGACAAAGAAGATTCTATTAAGTAATCATATAGTATAATAAATTAAGATATCATGATATTTCATATTCCTAATTTATAGGTTAATTGTGAGAGCAAAAACACGTACCTGACTTTAGCTTGATCTGTCCAAAGTACCGAACAGTAACTTCGACCTGTCGACAGGGCGACTACACGTGGGTGGCTGCTCTCGCTCTCCCTGGGTAAGTGTATGCTTACCGAGTCAAACTTAGGGATCAGGTGTCCGTTAAGCTTCAATGAATTTCCTGTCAGTTATTTTTGGGAGAAACACTGCACCTGCGGTCTGCAGACTATTTCGTATGACAGTAGTTTCACAACTGTGACCCCTTTAGTTCAGTTGCTTCTAACTGCTAGTTTTCTAACTTCATTAACGATAACAGAGGTTTCTCTGTCACCAACTACCTCCTAAAATACCTTCACTATAAATAGGCTTACATTATACGTCATACTATAGACGTTATTTGACGTATCCAAATCTCATTAACACTAACTTATTAATCGTATACATATATATGTATATTTATAAATAGATCGATCTCAGTCGTTAAGGAAATAAGAGTTATAGTACAAAAGATATAAATCACTTACTAGTAAAACTGTAAGAGTGATAATTTTATTACCAAATTTGCCAAAATCTCTAAGGAATTACCCCCATGTTGACTTTAGAGGTATATAAGGGATGTTTCCGCTGGCTGCGGAGATGGAGGGTGTTTTTTTTTCACAGGTTCTTTCTAGGTTGTCCAGCAAGACAAAGTCGCCATTTTAATGAAATACGCTTAGTGTGACGTATACTTTAATAGGAAAAATAAACATGGTGGGAGTCGTTAAAATAACAAATGAATAAAGGAATTGTCATAAATTGTGTTTTTTTCTTTAACAAGCGAACCTGAGCCTGCAAATCGTCAATATGACGCCAGAGGGTTTAAACAAGCAATCTATATACCACATCTACGGAGTTGTAAAACCCCTAAACATCAACTGGATGACCCATCAACTTAAGCCTGGGTCTGAAGCGCTTAAGCATTGTGAGCATCTCTCCAAATGCTACGGACGAAGGTTAAAACCATTAAAGGGTACAGACTGATATATATATATATTTTTTTTTTATTTATTATGGATGAAATGTTGCCATCGAGATGAGGTTTAGTTCATTGCATCAATTGCAAGACAAAAGTGTTTAGGTCAACTTCGGATAACACTCTTTGAGAACATACTAAGACAGACAATTTAAAAGCGACAACCCTTGAGTATCATTGTTGGCAGTCAAACAACAAGTCAAAAGCACTATATGTCAACCATCAGGCCACTCTCAGCTCACAACCGCATTTAGGTCGGAGGTTCGACTCCCATAAGGTTCCTGTTTTGGATTGCTGTATGTCGCACTCAATGGTATTTCACTTGTGCTAGGACTTTGAGGCTGGTGTATGACGGAAAACTGAGAAGAAACCTTGTTAAATACAATCACTGTAGACAACGGAAAGCCTCCGCTTTTTATACAACATTTGAAAGCCGTCTCCATTACGGATCATTCTTCAAAATTGACAAGTATATCTCTTAGTACCAAAACGTCGAAAGAGTTGTTAATAGAGAGCTTCTAGGACACACAACATTTATATTTTTTCCAGAGGAGTCACTTTCTGACCTCTCAAAGTATAATTTCGAACCCATCGTAAGAAATTACGAAAAGTGGTTGCAGGCTTAAAAATAGTCAGCTACTGTGAACAAGTGGGAAAAAGGTTAAAACATTTAAAAATAATTACACCCAAAACTTTGGGCAGAGTGGATAGGATTTTGGGGAATGATATACAAATAGTTTATAAAAGTACGAGTCTCCATTTTGTAAAAAGCCAATGGTGCTTTTTAAAAAAGTAACCACGTGACTTTACTAGAACAGAACTCGTAACATAGACGCTTAAGAGAAAATCCATGACACCACCATTTAGTTCGACCGTGATATTACATAAATGTAAGGAGAAAAGCAGTTATTTTTGGTTTTGAACGTAAATTTTATTTAACAACTCGAACTCTGAAACAAGAAAATTCGTATATTGCGGTGAAATAAAGGTGTATAGTAATTTCTCAAAAAATGCATAACAATATAATTACTAATAAAAATGTACAAAATCAACTCTTAATATTCGTGCAGGTAAATTTCGAAGATTTTTTACATAAATAACATTCAACATTTCCTTATTGAAAATTATAAGGCCTATTTAATGGAATGATTTGGGCAGATCACAGCTGTATTTGTTAGTGTGCTTTATTCGGGATTTTAAGCCGTGCCGAAGTTTATTTCACTCATGTGACGTCGTTCAAGCCAACAGGGTGACTGAAAACCACCCTTCAATACGATACCTTTAACAAACATCACAGGGCACAAATCAGGATAAGCAACTCGGCTTAGCCAAGAGCACCAGGGCACAGTGGCTCCTACTCTAGCAGCAGCTATGAATCTTAGACGACCTTGCTTAGGAATTGCTATGTCGTAGAAATAAGATGTGATAAGAGAACAGTCGCCGTTCACTAATCGCTAAATTTCTAGTGAGTGATGTAACAAAATATGTATAAACTGACAGTGATAAAAAAGACCCAGATTCTAAATTTGTTATTAACATTCAAAAGTTTAGAACTGATTCTATCTCAAGAGTATAGGAAAACAGACACAAGCCGTTAACTTTCTGTCAAAACAGAGTGGTCGCCCCTGATGCACTGGTTGCGTCGTTTTCTATAATGCCATTTTCATACCGGTAACACAAAACGACAATTGCTTCTGTTAAAATCGTTAAGTTTTTGTTCATATAATGATAAGTATAATAGACAGCAAATATTTATTATACGGTCTAGTGACAAAGACATTACTTCGTGACACATCTGTAAGGAATAATAATATTAGAAAGAGCTGCAGATTAACGAAAACTTTAAACACGACACACTTTACAATCTAATTTCTCAGAATTGAAGATTTAAATATACTGCTTAGTGTTATTAGTTGGGGGATATTGTAAAAAGGTTCGAGTGCCCTAACCATTAACATTTCTCAAGTGGTAGACGTGCTGAGAGTTGTCACTTCCATCATTCACGATATCAGAACTTCTTGTGTTATATTATTTTATATCTACAGAAAGTTGATAAATTAACATATTTTGTCCGAATTTTTGCTGAAAATTTCAAACCTGGAGAATTTGGACCAGTATGACGTATTGTAAGGAGAAACGTAAGGAGAGCCTTGACACCAAACGTTTGATTGTTTGTTTGGTTGGTGTTTTAACCTTAAGTTCAAGGGAATTTCACTTATATTGCGGTGGTGTTGGATGTCACGACTTTTTTAAGTTTTATAACATGAAACGCGTTTTTATGTGCCGCCATTCTAGAAACGAAAGCATCCAGCGCAAAATCACACAAACGTCATTCATTGGCAGTGAAAGTATTTAACCAGCATATAAATAGTAATGAGGTATACAATATTTCTGTGAAAATCGCATACAAGTATATACGGTTTAGTGTTAAGAGAGGTTTAATATTAAGAAAGCTGTTATTCATCTCAAATAATAATGCATTTAAAATTTCCATCCAGTGCAGAGAAAAGAACAATGTTACAGAAAAAGGCAGCTTTGTTTTAAATTGCAATAAAAGTGCAGCCAATCGTTGTATATAGGAAACTGATAAAAAATATGGAGTTATAATGAGTATTCGATATTACAAGATAATAAAGCATAGGCCTAAATATTAGTTTATCAAGTGTTTTAAAAAGGTATTTCAGTATCAATCAAAATATTTTAAACCAATTAATAATTAACCAATATCTGATTTTAAAAAATCATTTGACGCATATTAGAAACAAGGTGACTCGTAAACACAAACAGATAAGATTTTAAGTATTGACCGTGTAACTATCACCCTGTTTGCTTCCATCATCTGTACACTTTTCAAAGTTTTTATTCTCCAACAGAATCTGGGAATACTTCCACAAAACAAAGATACGGCAAAACATATTGTGAAGCATTCACGTATTGATGTATTTTGTAGATAAGGGTTTTTGGAAAAGTTTGATTGGGAGCTCTCGTCTGTGCGTTCAAGTAGTGACGTTACTTTGTTACTTGGCTTGTCTTGCCGGTTGAACTCGGCCAAAATGAGGCTGTTTTGAGTTGAATTTGCTATACTGCTTTAAATCTACGCCAGCAACTGCATACATTCAGTTAATGTTTCTTGTACATACATATTTAAATTTTTCAATTATATGATGAGAATACTATCGTAGTTTTTTTGCAAGGTTTTGTTTCAATTGAAAATCTTTTTTTGAGTTACACTTCACCGTTAATATTTACAAAGTTGAATAAATTGTGTACAAAAATATTATATTCAAAGTTGATCGATCAAAAGGCTACGTTTTTCTTCAATAACATCTGATATACAAAGAGACTTTTCTGTTAATTGTTCACATTTCAGTTAAAATTAATACACATTATTATATTAACATTTAAAATCTCATAATTGGTATAAACCCAAGTCTTGTTCTTGATATTGAAAGTGCATAATTAAACCTGGACTTAAGTTGTGAGAAATGTTTACAATATCACATGAAAATGTCAACAATATACCAATGATTTTAATAAAAGTTTTAAGGGTGAAGAAAATACGACAACCCGTGTAGTACATGTATTTACTGACAGTTGACTTAAGGTCACTCTAACCGTCAAATGTTCAAAAATTGGCAAATTAACAAAGTTGAGATAGTATCATCCTTATCCTAGAGAAAACTAGATATGAATATTCGAATTAGAAGAATGTTAACATTGATGATACGGTTTGACTACAATATTTCAAACATTGGTGTTTTGACAATCAATTAAATACTGGTAGCTAGGTGGAGGGGATTAACGGGCTAATCGGAAATGCCCGCTGTGAATGTATCAACAGTTTGTATTTAATAGGTATTGAGAATGTTAGTTAGCTGTCCTGGTTGTAAGAGCATATGCATACTGACACCACAGGTGGTTAATTAGTGTTAATCTATTAACAGATTGATCACAGTATGTACGGGGTAGCAATTTAATTTACAAATTATTATTCTACATTGCGAGGCGATTCAGGTTCAATGTACATTCGTAGTAGTTAAGAAGTAAAACAGCGAAACGTAAAAACAAAATGTTGACGGTTAGAGTAACCTTAAACTCTAAATAGTGAAAATCAACAGCACCTAAAATGCTATTAAATATATACATATAACATCAGTACGGTGGGAAAAAAATGAACGTATTTTTTCTATTTTAACATATGTATTAAATAGGAAAATGTACCCAATCTATCTCAAGCTTCAATTAGTGTACATATAATGTATATCAACGATAAACAGGACAAAACATTTCTACAAAGTGTCAAGGTACATCCATAATAACAGAATCTCATCGACTTGTCTGCTAAACTTTGTCACATAGAAATGTTTCTTTGGCGTTTAGCGTTGTATTCTCAACATAGTGTAAGTTGTACACCAATCTTGCATGGCTCGCCGCTGGTGTTTGACAGAAAGCTGAAAAGCGATTCAGCATTAAAATCTACCCTCTTTTTCGCAGGTGCGGCCATACTTGGGATTTATATGCAAAGAACAAAGTGAAATTGTAGATGAGGTGAAGAAAATATGCCTTTTTGTAAAAGTCCAAACGAACAGCGATCACAAAAGTGTTTTGCAAAGAGGTTAAAGAATTATAACAATTGAACATATCGCACTAATTAATTGTTCACAGAATAAATATGAACCCTTCTTGTATAAGACGATATTTTAAAACTGAAGACCCGTTTCATTCATAGACCTGTGTAGTCCATTGTCTGGATTTGTCTTAAGGGGAGCTAACTCTCGTCGCCGACAAACAGCAACTGACTGTCTTCCGCCACGAGGTCGTAAAAGTCCGTGGCATTTCCGACGCATCTGACATCGTTGGGAACAGAGTAACGTTCAACTCGCACGGTGCCTTTGGCTGAGTCTGTCTTTCTCGTCAAATCAACACGAATGGCATTTCTTGACGACATCGATGGATCTTCGCGGAAGTAGTTGTGGGGGAAAAGTGTAAATCCGAGGTGGGTTCCAGGGGTTGCCATGGTGGGTAAGTCTTCTGTATGGGGTAAGTGGTAGGTTCCGAGAGTGACCCAGGCAACAAGGTCCTGCATAAATATCAAAGAACAATAAATACATAATAAATTGATAATTTGAATATATTTAAATTGAATTGAACAAACCGTAGACAACCTGATTCTTATAAGTAACCTTGTACAGAGCATTGGTCTAAATTCCTGCCGGTATTCCCGGTCTTGTTGAAAGCGCTAATTTTCGACAGCCTCCATGGAAGCTCATAGACACCACTCATTCTCTCGCAAAGCATAAACAAAAACAGGCAAACGCGATGTTTAATATGTGCATCTCGTGGTTTTTAAATCCCGTTATCTGAAAGTCGTGAGATGGGGGAGATTAAACCGGTTGCAAACCTTCGAGTTTGGTTTAGACGAGAACGTGAGAATTCGAAATTTAACTACAAAATCTCGCTTTCTCGTCCCTACGTCATTCTGATAAGAAATTCGAAAAACACCAGAATTACATATAACATCTGTAGTTTTTCTGTTTTGTTACTGCAGATCATGGAAGCGAGAACGCAAGATGTTATTGTTAATATCGCGTGCTCGTGTTCTCGAGTACTCTCTAGGTTTCCAAAATATGGAGAGAAAAACAGAGCTTTCTCTTAATGTGCTGCATTTCAGCATGCGTGAAGCACCCCATAAAGCAACATTAAACAGTTAAATCTCTCGTTCTCGTTCTTTCAAGTTCTCTCTCCCTCTTCCTTCTCAATATGAAGCAAGAATGACAAAAACACTAACTTTACCGAACAATCTCATGCTTTTGATTTTTTAATGTAATGCGAGAGAGAGAGAGTGGCTGCTATATGCTCCCATAAACCTCTCAACAATCGCGATTTATTTTTTCTCATGGGTATTTCACTTATAATTAGGATGAATTTGCTTTGTCAGTGAATGGTGGAAAAACGAGAAGTTACCTTATAAAAAGCATCCGCGGCAAAACGGAAAACCACTCTTATAATCAAGACAAACAAAGGAAACTTTGACCTTGGAGGGTCAACGAGTGAGGGTGGAGGTTGTCGACTCAAGGTACCTGAACTTTTTTTCCTGGCAATATATAGCCATGTTTTTTTAGTCAACAGTCTGCTTATTTGGATTAAAACCTTTCAATATGACATAAATATATTACTGGATATCAAAAAGCTCTACTTGAAAGATAAGTGAATGGTCTATATGTTTTTAAAACTCTCCATTTGCATTTTGCAATATCGTTAAAGAATCAGTACTTCGGTAAATATTAGTGGTAATTCCCCTAAATAATGCCTAACTGTTAAATTTTCCGTGGACATTTATTGTGGACACAACATTTTGACTGCAGGTCTAATTCACTAACCTGGTTCATTATGTCTTCGTTGTCTTGGACAAAACTTCCGAACTTTACGGCAGGTTTAGTTCCGTCCCAGGATGAATACGCCGAACTGCTTCGGCATTCATTCTCCTTGTGTTTGGTTATTGCCAGTTTGTAGTTCAACCATGAAACAGAATGCCTATTTCCAATATCATCTGGCAGCGCCATATTGCCACTGTCCGCTACGTGGAGTCTGTATGCTCTGGGGAGATCGTATTTGTTTTGGGATTTTTCGTTGTAGAATAACACATATTTTGGCATCACGGAATTCAAACGATATGATGCAACCTTTTCGGATGACTTGGCGACATTATTAAATTCCACCGTTGACGAATTAGTTTTTGTTGGCTCTAAGGTTTCAAAACTGTTCTGACTGCCCTTGATGTCAACATCCACTTTGAAATTCAATGCCAGGTAATGCACATCGCCAGCAATATTGTCGTGCAGTGCATAACGAGCTTGCTTGCCGTTTTTGTAACTATATTTGGCTAATATAAATCCAGTGTAAGCCACTTTCACTTCAAGAACGCCATTCAAATGGAAAATAAAATCCACCAGATAGTCATAGTTGCAAATGGCCAGAACAGTACGTAACACCAACACATCGTCCAACATTCCCCCGTAAAATCTTCCTGAGTTTATAGAGTACGAGTGATGACGCCTCAGCGGAATACTCGTCTCTTGCTCAAATATACACAGAGCGTTTTGATAAAGAGTAGAAGTACTTGATCCTTCAACGAGGTGACGAGCTGCGAGGAAGGTCGCGTGTTCGGGACAATCTGCACCTGGCACAAGACCACGTGATGCAGTGCCCAAAACACCGGAACTGGTTTCGAAATTATTATTATTTCGGGGTACTTTCCCAAGACTAAGCACGGCGATTTCTTGTAAACTGATCTCGTACGCTATTCTTTCTCGCCTATACCTGACATCGAATAACATTGGTCCCGTGCTGGTTGACATTCTGTAATGAAAAGTCCATTCCATGAATTGAATATTCTGTCCATTTATCATATACCGCTTACCATCCGGTTCAAGTTGGAATGGGCGTCTCGATGGTTCCTTGGGACTAGGATTTCCCCTCAAATTCAAAGTTGAAAATAATTTTTCACTTACTTCTGGAAATTGAATGTGTACTTTTCTAATCGATCCTTGATCAAATTTTGTAACAAGCTCTTGTAAAGAATAAAACGTCTGTTTGTTATAAGATATCTCTTCAATGCTGAATTTTCCTGGATCGGTACCATCTAAATTCATCAATACATGGAACTCTAGTGGGTGAAGGGTGTGGTATTCAACAGAGTGGGTAAAGTGGAGCCATAGTTTTCTGGTTTCTCGGTTATAGTTTGAGGTAGATACTGGAGTGTAGTAATACGTTAAACAACGCTTGCTGCAGTTGATGAATTTCCCACCAAAACTCTCCGTGAGCAGGCCTTCTGCTTCTTTGTCTAGTTTTGGTAAAATAATTGATTGCAAAGCGTTGAGCTCGACTGTGGACAATGGACGAAATGCCCATGGAATAGTCTTTATTAACCTTACCACAGACACGGATGAACTATTTCCTTTGCTTAAAAGAGGCCCAATAACGTACTCTTCAACTTGAGGATTTTGTACATCTCCACGAAATATAATAGCTTTTGCGAAACGTCCAGGCTTTGTCCTTTTCTTGTTTAAGAAGTTTAAAGCTTCGACTTTCTTTGGCATAAGTACCTCCAAAGAGAAAATGTAAGATGAGGCTAAAATCACCTCTGACCCGTTCATTAAATTCAAACCAGTCTGGCCACTGAGAAGTTGTAAGGCGTCTTCTACCTCCTTCTGCGTGAGGTCAGAAAATATAGAAGGTACTTCCGGTTCGCTTAGGTCAATGACCACATGTTCCGAAGTGCAAACTGGAACAAGTGTCCGGTAAATTTCACTGTCTTTAACTACCCATAGAACCACCATACCAACAATCAGCAACATAACCACGATCAAAAGAAACACCGTGTTGTCTCGCCGTTTTTCTGGCTTCTCGGTCTCGTGATTTTCTTCCTCTGCCATTTTGGTATTTCTTTGAATATCCGTTGAGACACCGCTCTATAATCTAGAAACTGGATGCATATCTGAAAATGAAAATAAAAAATTATTAACAACGTTACAGTGTATAAGTATTTGAATATGCAACAAATGAATTTACAAAATGACGAGAGATATGGATCCATTTTCGTCACTTGGTAGAGATAAATTATTATTGATTGCATCACCCCATTATGATTAGTCCTAAGCGCATAACTGATATCGTGGTTTTGCGTAAAATATGTTGAGTTAATAGTCCGTAGTATCCTCGTACTATTTTGTAATATAAGTATTTGATGCTTGGGAAACTGTCTGTATTACCGAACTATTAGATTATCATGACAAATGGCGTCCTGTCTGTTCCTCATGGGATCTTTTAGCCACAATTGATTTAAAATCAAATTGAGACGAAACGCTTAGCACTATGTACTTTGACATTTGGCAACATCCCTGAGCGTGTCCCTGTATTACGTCATTGTCTACCTAACTTCATGGAGATTTGGACACAACTGTGCCAGATACCCCATAGGAGAAAACAATTGCGTACGTAAAATGTTCAATTCCGTATATTATCAGACCACACTTCACGGCTACAAAATAAATTGATATTAATAGGCACCAGTCTGACAACAAATCACATAAATTAAGTAACCCTCAAGGGATTCCATATACCGGTAGTGTAATTACAACGCATAAAATGTCTCGAAAGATATATATGAACCCAAATAGTGCGTTTTTGTCTTATACTTAAAAAAAAAACCTCCAAGTCATGGCTTCGTTTCAATGACGTCACTGACAACTTCACGAAGCAATGTACAAACCGCACTCGTACTCCAGTTGCTGCAAACATGAAGCCCTTCCTGCAGTGACCGAGTTTCTCAGCTGGGTCAAGAAACCCTCCCTCTTGATTGATAAGGGCTTTCTTTAACTAACAACCAACAAAATTGGAAACTGTTCAATAATATGTGGAAACTTCAACTGATCCACAATCGTCTTACTCACACATAATACTAACTAAATATAGGGTCTAAATTAAATAAACAACTATTGTTTATGGATAACCACTTCTTTTATGTGATAACAGAAGTGGTTATCCACAAAAGAAGCTTAGTGGTTATCCATAAACAATAGTTGTTCATTATGTTACACCGCTTCCAAATGTCATTCAAATCTTATACGGTCTATATTTATCGCTAGGTCTGGAAAGAAAAAAAAGCTACACAGTTGTGCTTTCTAGTCAGCTATTTTTCTTTCGACGGCAGCCATTTTATATGCTGGATAATATTTGTAGTTTCAGTTCATTTCAGGAAATCAAACTTTAAGACTTTAGTATAACAAAATTTAATTTCACATAGTAAGTAATCATTTTAAGGTCATGTGATTACCTTTTTGTAATTATTACAGCAATTGAAATTAAAAAAATGTTAACACACAGTTCCAATTTATATTGTAACTCCTCCAAAATATATAATTCATAAAGGTTCAAGTTATTTGCTTTTCCTAGTGCAAAGGAGTGAGTGGGGAACTTTTATTAGATAGCTTTAACCGACAGGTTGGCAGTGGTATCAGGAATGTCTTAAGCTCCTTTTACATAGAGCTTTTCTACTTAGTTTAATATGCGGCAACAAATTAATGGCATTACCAGTCTGTATATATTTCACGCATGTGTTTTTGTGGTCGAACGATTAGATTATATATAATGACACAAAAGGAGAATGTTTTTGACAAGCCTGTTTTTACATAGATCGAAAAGCAAATGGAACTGTTATGTTTCAGGGTTTTTGTAGCCACTCAAAGCAGAGTAGATATGCTCTGGTCGTAACTGGATGTAGATTTTGTCAGAACGGTAGCGGTTAATTTGTTGTGAAAACAATCATGAACGCAATAGGTCCAATTCCATATTATCAGACAAAAATGCCAGGGGAGGATATAAACTGATATGAATCGGCGCCAGTGCGCGCCTATGGCCACACCAATAACATAAGAGATACATATAATATGCACAGCGGCTTATTTTAATGACGTCTCTGACAGTTTTACCGATCTGTGGAAAAAACAGTTCACGCAATCCAAATAAACACAACTCTTTGAAAATATAGTATATATACAGTATTTCTGATGTTAAAAAAATCTCCGAATTGGATCGATGGGGATTTTCTTCACATTGGAAACTCTTCAATAAGATTGGCAATAGTCTCATATTTCCCGCACAAGATAAAACCACATAGGGATACGTCTTAACCTTTCCTGAATATTATTCCCTAATTCAAGCAATAGAAACCTATAATGTAAGTCAGTGTACTGAAAGATTTAAATAAGGCGATTTGCGATTTAACTTTTAATTCTTATAAACAATTACATAACAAGTTTTGACTATTATCCCATAAGTATGTAATGCTATTATTTCAACTGAACGGTTTAAAAAAAGAAGAACAACAATTTAAATTTTAATGCGTATATATAATTAAGAAACAATTTTTTTTAATTTACCCAAACTATCTACAAATGCCACCCAACCACCCACACCATGTAGCTTTACAATAAAGCGTAACATGGAAATTTGAGTGATATTCACCGTACATCCATACGGAGCAGCTCCATGTTCTCTATAACTGATAAGGAATTTTGTCCCACAGTATGTCCGTCGATTACCCGTTCTCGTCCAAGCCAAAACCAATATAACGTTACCCAGTCCGTTAATATTTTTCTTCAAGTACAATGCAATGCAACATTGAATCCGTCCAATATCAATGTCATCGATCGTTCTTCTTATTCCTTTAGCTCTTCAATATTCATCTTGGGTGATCAGGAACTGATATCCGAATCGATCATCAGGAAGCAGTGGTAATTGGAAATTCAGAGCGAGTTACGATTACTTTTACATCGACAACCCTACACTTGGAGCACCTTGAAATTTATATCAATGCAAACGAGAGTTTATTGTAGTCTCGTATTTGAAAACATTATATTTATACGGCACATTAAGTTAATTGGTGAGAAAAAAAAACCCACCAACGATGCCCGCATCTACCTTCACGCCAAGGGGACTTGAGGCCTTTAAATTTAACTTCAACTGTGACTAAATCGTTCGGCCCTTGGTCTTATGTACTTATTAACTCTTTCGGGCGACGAGACAAAATGAAAGTAATATTATGCTGACAAGATAAATGATTGATTCCCCAGGCGACCATTATGATATAAAATGAATAATCTTTAAAAAACTATAACATGTTCTAACTTCATTTATTTGTCGATTTATTCAACTTTATATAGACATTAAATGAATACCAATCGATTAACATTCATTTTATTATTGAGATATTAGTCCAAATAGCTGAATAAATAATACATATTCGATTCATCAGACACATGAATAGATTTCAATCCGTTTTCGGACATGCTTTCATATGTAATCATTGATTCTTCTCCTCTTTAAATGAGAAGTCTTCAAATCAACATGTTTCTTAATTTGGAGCAATGCATTCGTTGTCGAACACAATTTCAACCCGGCCTTCACAGAACTGCACGATTTGGCGTTGTTCTGACTTCTAAAATACAACGGGCATCACAGCTGATATGGATAAATCGCTTAATTCTTTGTCCATAGTACATTATTGCTAGCTTTAACACGAACAAAAGCAGTGCCAGTAATCCTAGGATATACTAGGTGCCTTAGTATATTGTGTCGTAATACATGCTTATGAAATAATCCTAAACTGTGTTATAAAAGCTCAAATAAATAGAGGATATTACAGTGAATTTCATGCTGTGGTTTTTAACGATTTAAGTCATTGCCTATCGAGATTCTTGTCTCTTTAAATGTAAACAAAGAACATTGTAGTAGTAGCTTTGACCAATGTACATTGTTGTAATATTGT
>JAVFBZ010181948.1:0-15292 GCA_032466195.1 Katharina tunicata
CAATCAAGCAATTTTTACTTTCAAAAATCTTATGAAAACCCAATCAGATCATGTTATAGACAGTGGCCTGGATAGGTATTGGTGATTTCGACTCTCACATTTCCTCATTTTGTAAAGTAACCATGAATAATATTCGGTGAGCAGCAGTCCACGGCAGTCAATATTTCTAGGCACGCCTACACATAGCATCAATGCTTATCACCTTATTCGCACTCACGGTAATGATGCTTTTTAAACAAGTCTGTGTGTGATGTTAGTGTGTGTGTGTTTAGATACTCAGAGTATGTGCAGTTGCTGTCCAGCAAAACGTGTGTACTGTGGAATGCTTCGATCGATAAAATTAAGTTCTCAACTCCATTTTCATCAATACAAAATCCAATGTATTTTGTTATTGATTACAAAGATGTATCCATTGTACAGCTACACATCAATTTACATTTAATAAAACTCTAAATGACTAAACTTAATCGAGGTTATCAATCAACAGAGACGATATCAAAAATCAATATAAGCGAAATTGACTAAGGTCAAAACGTTGCTTGAAGTAAACAAAATACGTTTGGTAGCAAGGAAACTGCTATTCCAGATCAGATATATTTATAAAGAATAATCATTTAAATCGATGGCGAGGTTAACAATATATGCACGATGTTCTAAAATACATGCAGTATAAATTCATGAATATGATAACAGTCACCTAGGGTACATTCAATTACATAAGGAAAGGTGATTTTCCAAAATGTTATAAATCACGACATGATAATTTGTAACAGTCCTTCCGCAATAATCCCTTAGAATGAATTCTAACGTATTAGAAATTACTTCAAGTTGAAAGACTTTCTTACTTAGTCACAAAGTAAAGTGGCTGAATTATCCTTGTTTGCTTCCAACGTAATAATTTATAATTCTTTAGGGGGAGACGCGTTTTTTGACGACCCTATGTCGTTTTGTGAAAATGGCCGAAGTACCTGGTGTTGGTTTAAACAATATTTTATTTCCATAATAATGGAAATTGGATCAGCAAGCAGGTACCGGATGAAGAGTAGTGACTATCCGGTTTTTCAAAAGACACCAATGTAACAATTGTTTAAGCTTGAAACGCCATGAGTAACAATTCGATTAAACTATAATTATGGTAAATGACAATTCTCTGACAATTACACGTTCTAACGTGATATAGTAATACACTATTCAATACAAACTTTCAATTTGAATAGAATGAAGTGTTGACGGTTAAAATTTAGCTCAACACAATTTGAGATTTTAGCGCGAATAAGCTCATATATAGAAGCAACTCGTTACAGTCGGTTTTTTTTTCTCCATTTATATCATTGTACTGGTGACCTATGTAAAGAGACTAGGAAATGCTCGATGACATGAATGCCACACTGAATAGCGTGACACATATATGTAAGCACATCAACGTTTTATTGACAATCCTATTCAGCTAATGGTGATGAGAAACAAAAGGTCGTGTGAGTCTCGTTCTCTGCTTCTTGACTACCGGGTACACCTTTGAAATTTTTGAATAACTGTGCTTTATAATGATATTTTATTTGCTTAGGATGCAATCATGGGACTAAAAGGGATCATTTTCATCGTTTTAACATCCTGTATGATGCAATAAATAAAAACAAAAAACCTCGTGAAATATCTTTAACGTAACGTGACTTACAAGCCCTATTTTGACAAGATCGCTAAGAAGATAAACATGATTAAATTATGTTGCTGGGCCTATTGTGTTATCAAAAGTAGTTTTACTTAAAAGAAAAGAATCATTGGCGTTGTAATGTTCTAGGAATTTAAAGTCACACAGAATAAAAGAAACGCCGAGCAAGGTAGTCATGTTGGCATAAATACTATATTTCGGCTGTCTTATGCTTCCATCAGTGGCACAATAAGGATTACATAATTAAACCAAAGTATATTACATATACGTATTCAAACATAACTACCTTGTTCGAAGTTTCTCTTATTCTATGTTAATCTAAACTGATATGTGGAACTACTGGCCTTTATAATTTTAACTCATGTAAGATATTCCACGAAAGAGGCCGTTTATTCAGTCACATGCTCACCACTTAAGTCAACTCCATGCCCATTTAGGTAAAGAGTATTGTAATAATTTAACCGTGTAGAGTATTGATATGGTAATGACGCCAATTGAAAAAGTGACACCCAGTCACCTCACAACAATCCAACGTGTTACTTACCAGGTCCCTCATATCCATTTATGAAACAGCAGCAAAAACTGTACAACTCATCGCGGATCCTAAAGTCGACATCCCGCGCGCTCGAGATATATTTGCATAACCCTTTACGGCTGAACACTTTCGCCATTGGCGACATAAATTAGATTTAAACAATTTCACAGAGCGGGGATCAAAACGACTGAATAATATCTTTCCTTCGTCTAAAAATGCTGACTTATCACGCTCTGCGTGAAAAAGAGGAAGTTCCATGACTTGATGTCAATACTTCCCAGAAACGCTTTTGGTAGTGCGAAATAAGAGAATAAGGAAACTCCAAACAAGGAAGTTTTGCTGGTATGTATAATATATTTCGTTCTCATTTCTTACTTTTCCTATAAATTATACTGAATAAAGCGCTTAGGTGATTATTAATTATTTCATTTGACAGACGTTTACGTCGTACTCCAGAATGTGTAGGTTTAGACAACGATGATGCATAACCATTGGTACATAAAATCGGACAGTTATTCTCTATTAAATTCTTCCACACTTTTAGAAATGTTATCTCGTATAAAAGACAGGTAAATGGCCTGTGTCCTCCAACAAGTCAGCAATTGTCAGTATGTTGTTTTGTACCAGTCGTCCAAAACGGCACTTATAAAGTTAATTTTGATACATATTTTACCATACGGGACTAGCCAAGTGTGACAAAATGGCTGTTGGATTATTTTAGGTCACTCAACCAAAAAAACCTTATTACTACAGCTGGTATAGTAAATCTCATCAGAAGGTCTGTAGCAATGCAGTTTGTAATAACTGATACAAATTGCGTTATTACAAATAGCGTAGACGTCTTGCAACGAAATTTGTAAATAATTAAGACATTTGTGGCTGTATGAATTATGTATGTATTTCGAAAAAAATATTACATTTACTTTAGAGGGATATTTCTTGCTAAGATAGAAAACATTCATTTCTTTAGATAATATCATAAACCATATACTCGCGATGACACGATACATGTTTTATCTGTCAGTCTGGAAGGAGCCATAATGCAAGTCCCTTTAAAATCGAAATTGTTCCCACCGGACAAATGAAAACGATTCTAGTTTAGCTAAGCGTAAAATACGTTGAACGCCCATTGAATACCTGATAGAGTTAGCGGAAATACATGCTGTGGTATTGCATTGCCTCCCAATGTGCGGAACTATAAAACCGGCAAGATTGCCAGAAAAGGATAACCGTTTGTACACAGTCAAAATTGCGCAGGACAAGATATTAACAATTTAAGCAGTCTGAATCATATCATATGCTCATGATTTGTCCACAATGATCAACATGTCTTAGTTGACGTTTTGTAGCAGTTGCATGGCAATTTCAAGTGACAAAAACAAATAAATGGCTCGAGGAGAAGCACCACTTGAGCACAACGACCCATGTTATAAGTCCACGATGTGTCTGAAATGAGCCAAATATTGACGGTATTTAATGCGGAAAAGTCAATCAAAGTTATGTTACCTTAACGACCTGGGGAAAGTCGTTTAATAGTCAGTTAACAGCCAGTTAGATGATGTTGCGTAACAATCAATATATACTATTCTGTCCACGTGACGTCATCCAACTGCCCGTTAAGACTGGCACACACCCATCGATTCAGTCTCTTGCGAATGAGTTGAGTTGGCAATCGTCGGATGACAATCTTATCACGCAAAATCCCATATGTATGACGAGAACAAGACAGATCTCTAAGGCCTCATGGAGACATTTAGAAAATGAACCAAGAAAGCTGATAATGTCAGACAATGAATGTGGTATGTCCCATACGTTTTCTGCTGAGTTTTCCTCGTATGAACAATTATATCGTGTGCGAGACACATAATTCCCAGTCAAGATTTTATCACACTATAGGTCAAACTTTGAACCCCAAAATCAGGCGAATCAGTTTGCGTCGGCAAGATTCTTTGTCTACGAATATCGTCTTTTAGCGGCATTTAGAAGTTGGGAATATAACAAAAAAATGACTAAGATGGATTTTCAACTTCTGGGTATATTGATAAGCGTTGTTTCGACCTAGTTGCTAAAACCGTTTTCAAGCACTGATTGCTTGCAAGCGAGCACTGATTGTTTGAAAACTGTCTTAGCATCTGAGCCGAAACATCGCTTATCAATATTCCCAAAAGTTGAAAATCCATCTTAGTCATGTTTTTGTTAGATTCATTTAGCCGAATTAGTGTGACGTCATACGCAGACCTTCGTGACAACAGCAGAATGGGCCGGTTGTTGAAGCCTAACGACTTTATTTCTTGATGATAAAAATAACCCAAATTTGTCACAATTTAGCCCTAGCAGAACAGAAACTGTACATCTCATCCATAACATTTTAATATACATTTATTTCAGTAATATGATCCCTACAAAAAAATCTAGTATGAAATGTCCACCATACATTTTACTTATAGTACGGTAGTAGCTTTCAATGGGAAACGGTTAATCCTACGAAAAATGTAATAGCGGTTTTAGTAACAACTTGATATGGTCTCTAATTTGACCATGACTAAGCTTTTTCGTTTCCTTCCCCTTTGAAGTCTGTTCTTTATGTGATATTATTGCGTACACTGTACTGTGAAATTTCTTTCTTCAACCTTTTGAAATGGGAATTTCGGTAATTTACACATTTCTCGAACGAAATGCAATTTATCGCATCATGCGTCAGACTGATGTACCACTGAGCCAAGGCGTTCCTATATATCGACAATTGCTGTCAAAAATGTCTGGAAAGACCATCAATAAAGGATTTATGTATATCTAATGACCACTTCAGTTTCTTTCAGAAGTTATGCCACACTTTCCCATAACCTTTAGCACTGGACATCGCCAATTGCGGCGATCAATAGAACAATTGACAGCTATGTTGGGTTATCCGTAACTAACTTGGATATAGATTTCATATAGTTGAGGGGAAAAGTCAATTAAAAAATTGTACTGTTTTATAGTAGTTGTAGTGAACAACATCCTTGGTAGCTTTTCTGTTAACAAAGACTTGTCATGAATCCATCCGTTTATTAAAAGGGTAAAATTTGTTTATGTCACCATTGCGTCTTTTGATCTTCACTTTCTCACTGGTCTACACTGGTTTAGAAACGTTCAAAATGAATGTGAATGCTGTATAATGACTTTGGTGTGTTTTCGTTTTTTCGACTGGAGATTGTCAGATTCCTTCAGCATTCAACCTGGCGCAATATTCATATATGTGGACTGACCAAATGAAATTCGGCGATACTCTTCTTATCCGCTGTATCGCTTAATGTAGCGTTTGTGGGTGTAAGGTCTCTGCTACAGGGAAATTACCGGTAGGAATCACGGCAAAGTTCCACTCAACAATCCCTGTGCATTTCTATTTAAAACGTATTTTTACACCAACAGTGCCAGAAGTATCTCATTCCTTCACTCTGCGTTTACGCATTTGTTTATGGCTATCAACGGCAATACTTCCACAAAAATGCTTGTATGCCTATATTATTGCTTTTTTCGAAAACCAAAGTTAAACGTTTAAACAGTTGTTTATCTTTTTCATATATATAGCAAAATATTGAATTTGTTATTGATGCCATTTGTGCACCTAAAATCCATTCAATAAATACTAACCGAAATTAACTCCGAATTAATTAGAAAAAAAAATTAAACCAAGGCATGATTAATTCCTTTTCCTAGACAATTTAGTAAATCAACAGCTTATATTAGCTGAGATCAAATGAATCAGTGTTGGATAATAAATATTTTATTGACATATGTGACAAGGAACCGAAATAAGTTGATTGCAACACAATAGATGTTCACAGGCAGCCAGTAATCTTAAGTACAATCTTCATCACAGCATTCCCGTTATTGTCACATATCATCTGTAAACTTCTTCGAACACAATTGCGTGGGATTTCTAAGCCGAAACCTTTAATCGATATCGAACCATGCTTGCCACTGAGCGTTGATTATATTAATCTGTTATGTTATCCTGAATCATGTGTAATATTGATCAATATTGGTGTCTAATGGGTTTAAAAAATCTCGCAACGATGCTGCACTAGTTAACATGAAAGAAGACATGTAGTAATCGAGATAAAATAATGTCTTTGTAAGAAGAAAAGGGGAGTAGGATTCCGTATGTTTAACATATATATACTAACGAAGTATAATTTTTTGTCTGCAGACAGTGGTCGGTTGGGCGGCAGTTTCCTGTGTACATTGTTGTACCCAGAGCTAAGGGACACCAGGAAGCCGATTTGTTCTGGTGTCCTGATTTTCGTCCAGTTACTGTCCTGTTGTGTCTTGCGTGTTGTCTGTATCGTTCAAGGTGGTTTCCTCCACCCATTGGTCTGACACGCCTTCATATGAATGATATTATTGATTAAATATCAAACAAAGCTTTCGTTTAAACATATTTAGCTCTGGTTGATTACCCGATACATGTAACTGCTTGCTTAAACCGAATTTTAAACAGCATATATTGACATCTCTGATAAAAATGTATACATATCCTGCTAAAGTATATCTATCTTGAGTACAATAGTTTGTTCAACGCATTTACTTATTATGATCCATAGCTGTTTTTCGTAGGAGTTTGAAGTAAAAAAAAGTAAAATAGTTGGCAAATGGGTATAACACGCGACTTGACAATTTGTAACAATCCGTCGACAATAATCCCATTGCGGGAATTCTAATGTATAAAGAGATACTGTCCCATTGGCAACTGAAAGCGTTTCGATGTTAAATAAGGTTTAAAGAGACTGACTGACCTCTGGATGCTTCCCAGATGTACATGTGATTGTAGTCAGGAACGCGGTCTTTGGCGACGCGCTGTCTTCTAATGTGAGAAATGTTTAAACTGTGCAATTGTCAAGGGACAGCACTTTCTAAAAGAGCGACTTCTATGCTGTTAAAGGTGTTAAACCGAAGTTG
Source organism: Katharina tunicata (assembly GCA_032466195.1). Classification (NCBI taxonomy): domain Eukaryota; kingdom Metazoa; phylum Mollusca; class Polyplacophora; order Chitonida; family Mopaliidae; genus Katharina; species Katharina tunicata. Next base: position 7,146 of record JAVFBZ010181948.1, read on the forward strand.
TTTCTATGTGGTGGGCTTGAATTGACTGAAAGTTAATTAGATTAACAAGCCGAAAGAAATCATCCACTCATCGGCTGTCTTTTGATCCTTGAAGCATTATTTTGCAGGGCAGATATGTATCATACATACATGTAGTTAACATAAAACTTTTATGTAAAAAGCGTCGTGTGGAGATCTCTTCGACATTTCAAATTAATCTTTACTCTAGCTGTATTATTGTATTATATTCGACTATCCATATGTGTGATATCTATTAGACTGACGGAGTGATCGGTTTACTGAGCGCACAGTTGTATGAATTTCGTAGAATGTACATGTAAAACGCTTACTTTAGATAGCTATTTCTAACAATCTGCGACATTATAAATTTATTTTATAAGAGAATGTCTACAATTCAGATATATAAAAAGCGCTTACAAAATGTCCACATGTGGATTTGAAAAGGGAATTGTGCATCCCGCAAAATCTCTTGGGATGCATATATTTTCACAGAACGATAGTTTCCAGTTGTGTAAAATAAACATGACCTGACATTACCAATAAACAACGTAAGCAGTGGGCAATTAGATAGTAATGATATAAACAAATCGATTCGACAAATTAATGCTAAGTATATTGCATTAACTATATCACTTCGAGTATGAGTGCAAAAATGTTTTGATGATGTCGCTATCCATCAAGTCTTCAACTTTGCTTGATGGGAAAATTCTGTTCAAAGTTTGTTCAAAATTATCATATAACCAAGCAGCCTTATTGCATTTACATACAAATATTAATCTTGAAATGGTAATGTATTAAGTTCAAATGTATTTTGAACACCTGTACTTTCGATGCATTGGATAGCTAACTCGTTTCTGACATGGTTATCAGACAAGTCTATTGCATTCCAAGATAATGACAAGAATCTCTCTGAATGGTTTTCAGAGCCAACTCGGACCAGTGCAAACCAACGATTCCTGGATTTACTAAACAGCAATCTTTCAGATCGTGGAATGGGGGAAACCATAATCAAAAGTGTAAAAATTTGTAATCAATGTGTCCAAAGTTTTATTAATTTTCAGCCAGTACTGACCATTTATGTGGCCTTAATCTCATGTCGCGAACATAGTTATATACTGAACTGTCAGGAAACATCGCACAGGTCCTCACCATCCGCTCGAGACAACGTTCTGATCCATAATATTTACACCGCATGCAACCGGATAATTTCGAAAGCAATACAAACCGACAATTTATATAGCCCACAATTGATAGACGTATCGAATATTTTTCATAAATGATCTTTTTTATTATGTTTGAAAAACTCGACGTTTTCGTTGCCGTTTTTTCTTTATATATTCGACCAGAATTTAAAAATGTTATACCATCATGGAACATTAATAAAGTATTTTGCAGTGTCCAAATGCTTATTCAAGCTTCTTTCTAAAGGCAGCTGTGAAATACGGGAATTTGGGTTAACAGACACATGCTGCCCTTAATCAATTTGACTAATTTCACGTTGTCATACTTACCATTACAGAACGTCTCTTTCCATCAGAGCAAACACTTGATTTGACTTCACATTTTTGGGTTGTGTTAGTGTGGCTTTTTATAGTTGAAATACATCGCCATCCCATAAGTGAAATATTCTTGAGCCCGGCGTTAAAAACAAATCAATTATCTTTCATAATCATTTGAGATTTTATGTGAAGAATTTTAAATAACCCTTCTATCGTCTGTTAAAGATATTCTAGTGACAATTTCCATGATAATAAATATCATCCGCTTGATATACCATGACTGTTGTTTGTTACATATTGACATTGAAAAGGGGGATAGAATCTGCATAACATATTAATAAAAAGGAGAGAATCCATATAACCTCTATAAGTGATCGCTGATAGATACCAAAGCTAATTCAATTGAATTTGAAGTATATAGATAAAGATTAGCAGATAATCCTGAAGTCAAAATAATCACACTTTTAAAAACATGAAATAACATATATTTTAAACTGGGCATTTACATGGCACTGGCAATGATACAGAGTTCAATGTTAAATTACCTATTTTTCGGTCTTCTATTTGGCACTTTGAATTGGCGCGAGAACGAAACACAAATGGAAACATTTCATGTAATAATGAGCATTGAATAATTTTCTTACGACTTCTTGGAGCATAAGATTCAAATTTGTGCCAGTACGTATTTGACTTGCAAATATGAGTACTGTAACTAATTGCTAGGGTATTCTTTGAGTTACAAGGAACGGGCACATAACCTCCTTCGAAGGGCATATGCACTAGTGGGAAGACGTCACATTTTCGATAACTAAATTCACTTTGATACAACGGAAGTTCATCCCATATATGTGTTGAATTTTCAGAAAAGAAAAATATATCTATAAAAGGCCAACGGTATGGTTTGTGGATAATGGTAGTTAAGGAAGTTTCGAAAAACTTCCATTGGTGGCCTGGTGGAGAATATAGACTGTAGTAGGGAATGTTGGCGAGAACGGCTTTAGCGAGCTCCTTTTGAGAAGCGTTAAGCATTATATCAACATCATCGTCCCATGGCACTAGACCGTGATGTCTATACACACCCAAATGACTGCCTCCGTATAAAAAGAACGTTACATTAGCGCTAACTAAAGCTTCTGCCAACGTATAAAATGTCTCCATTAGTATTTTGAATTCCATTTCCGATATGATAGGTTGAAAAGCGGCAGCCACAATGTACTTCTGTTTACGCAGTTCGATTTGCCATTTAGGGACACCGGGCTTTTCTTGAACAGCCTCACTGCCACCTCTCAGACCCTTGAGCAAATCCCCATAACGTATCGATAAGGTTCTCTTCCAGTTTTTTATCCATCTGATGCTTTTAAAAGTCGGCTCTATTTCACACTTGGGAGACTTTGTATGGGTTTTATGTCTGACTTTAACGGGGGATTTTGTAGTCGTAAACATAACGCTAACCGTCGTCTGAGGAACCTGATGCATTTGTTCTGTAACTTTTATATACGGCACTTTGTGTCCGTCTGCAGAGACATTGGATACTACTTTAAACGTCGCCTCTTTCGGATGCTTTTGTGCCAGTTTGGTATCATACTTTTGTTGGCCGCGCACAAAGAAAATCTCCAAATAGCTAAAGCACAATAATAGCACTAGGCCGAGAGCAATTAAGAACGTCCTGTTACTCTTCAATTTTCCGCGAATGAATCGAGAAATGCCTACGAAGCGACTACACGTTTTCATAACGGTTATTTTAATTCGTGCCTTGATTGAAAACTGTAAGAAGTCTACAATAGCTACATCATTGGACGCTCTGTGTATCGTTAGGATGATTGAAGAGCCCGGTCAATATCTGGTAGTCCTCACTCGGCTGGAAAAGAACATTTGCTCTGTTGGGAGATAGCATAGAGCCGAAGTAATGGAACGTTATCTCCGCAATGAATAGCGACTGGAAAGGGACAGTTTTTGATTAACTCTCCGTGCCTTCCGACTTTCCTCGCTGACTGAGTCTCATTTTGTTCCACTCAGAGATAAAATTATGATCTGGGGTTTTCGGACCAAGCAGTGTTTACTGACGGCTACGTGCCTTCTACACATTTTCCAAGTACAGTCACCGCAGTGCAACAACAACATCGTCTATTCTGACAAGTAATAGTATCAATGGCAGCTGATTAGCAGACGTAACAAATCGATATGATTCCGGCCTTATTCTCTGTGGTGATTGCCGCCACAAAGCCGATTAGATTAGGCGCGGATTTCGGACGAAGTCTATGGTAAATATTTGACTTGCCTTGAGCTACATCTGGTCTGGTCTCCTTAGATTTTGGCAGCGTTCCTGTTGTTGAATATATGAATCGAATCCTGTATTATCAAAGACTTGAGTCCAGCAGAACGATCTGAGGAAATTTGTGAGTGTCTCTTTTAAAACAGACACTACATTATTATGTGACTGACTCCCTTCTGATGAAACAGGTTCAGCATCCAGGTAATCGTCCACATATTCAAACAGAGATTTCATCCATTATTGTCCAAGCTTGTCATTCGAAGTCTGATTTGTTTCCACAATACTCTACTAGAATGTAAATACTTAAGCTTCGATCAATGTATAATACACTAGGACCACACATTAATGTTATAACCGTTCAGAAATCCTAACTAACCTTAGTGTTGAGTCGATATTGAGAAGTCCTGTCCGCTAGCACAGTACACAATATGAATGATTAAAACAATCACACAGTTGACGTACACACTGTATCCTTGCTTAAGGCGACTTGTAAGTTACTAATGATAAATAAATACGGATCTTCCACAAAATGTCCCGGTACAGTGTGTGGAAACACCCATTTGAAAGCAAGGCAAGTGTGTCACTGCATCCCGTGTTAAACTAAGTCCCGGTGTTTACTGCTGTTTCGTCCAAAGCCCGTGGTTGGGACATTGTGCCGTGGTTTTTATATCGACGAAAAGCTATTCGTTCCATTTTATGGCAGGCTGTCAGTCAGATGCCGATCAATACTGCTCATGCGCGTTTGAAATCATCTCGAGGCGTTCTCTGATGGGAATCGGCCTCTATCGCTCGCTCCCTTTCTCTCAAGCCCTCGGGGTTAATTGCCTGTATTGGTCACTCAGAGCTATTTCTCCAACGAACCAGCAAAATATGTTGGTAACATGATAATTTATCTCGCTTGTGAGCACGCCTGTGAATCGATGTGTTCTTTTTGGCCGTATAAATTCATCACATTTGGCTGAACTCGGCCCGCGCCCTTTGCACTCCAGCCAGTCTCTAAGGACAATTCTCAAACACTAGAAAAATTTTCATCTCGATAGTCGGTTTAAATGTCTCTATGAATATGTCTCATGGTAACTTAAAGGCGAGAATTATTTATTTTTGTCCAGACCGTTTTTTTTTTTCAATTTCACGAGATATAAATATTAATTGACCATTACAAAGTCAAATGTCACTCATTGTCAACTTTGTCAGTTATAGATCCAGAAAGGATGAATTTAAAGCCAGAACAAAACTGAAATCCGAGGTGTCTGAAAAAACTTCATTAACGAAGACCTAACACGTACTCGTCACCTGTTACTGACTGAAGCCTTAAAACTTCGTAAAGCTGGGAACATCGACCAGACGTGGACCTATGACGGAAAGGTGTTCATTAAACACTCTACTGGCAAAATTCACCTAATCCAGTGCCAGCCTTGACGTGTTCGGAAATCTCGTGTATGTGTTACTGTTTGAGTACACAGTCGTCGAATAATTATAAGTAAAATATTCCCTGAGCAATAACAATAATCGACCAACCAGTTTATTTTCGTACCTGGTGTTGTTACTTAAGGGGCATCGAGAAGCCGGTTTATTGTTGTGTCCTGCTCCTCGTCCTACATATACATGTATACTATATTGAGCTTGTACATTGTCATATTGTTAAATAACCTCAGGAATGGCATAAACCCCAACATAACAACAAACAGTTTTGTTTATTGCATGCACCTAGTGATAACATAACATGACATAACCAAAACATTATAAACATTATACACATATGATACCCATAACAACCTGTGGTTATTTTATTCTTTTCACTGTTTATACTTGCTGTTTATACATTTGTATGTTTCCACTCTGCTTTATTGCTTCAACATGTAAGGCTATTTCTATGTGTTTGTCGACTTACGATCGCTATATTGGAAGACCAAACGTTGCCCTGTTACCTCAGCTATATATTGAAGGGGTGACATTATGTGTCCTCTGTTGGTTTACGGGGCGACGGTTGGTCTTTTCTTTCATAGGGCCTATTCTCAATATACAAACAGCGCCCGATATTTTCGTCCAGACTTACCAAAACACCGGTATTAATTTCAAATGTCTGTCGAAAAAAATATCCAGACGTTGTTCCTCTGATAGTTTGTTACTTTGCCAATTTCGCACTCCTTATATCGTCTGGAGACGTGGAGTTAAGTCCTGGCCCACGTAAATTGTTAATTGCAATACAAATATAAATAGTTTACGATTCAAGGTAGACCTATTGCAAGCTGAACTATCTAATTTAATTTTGACATAATTGCCATAACTGAATCTCGGTTGGATAATTTTATCCTAGATTCCTCACTGAGATTGGAAGGCCATCACTTTCCCCCAATTCGCCGCGACAGACATAATGTTGAAGGCGGAGGAATTGTTATTTATGTGAAGCAACTCAATCGCTTATCTGTACTGAGAGGCGTGATATTTACGTTCCAGGTATAGAATCTGCATGGTGTAAGGCGAGATCTTCAAATAATAAATTCATTTTGGGAGCAATTTATAGACCCCTCGGCCAGAGTATCATACTGGAATTTTGTAAATAATGACATTGCCTTGGCCCGTAGTGATATGTCCGTACCATGCGTTGTCGTAGGAGGTTTTAATACTGACTGTCTTCTCCAACCTCATCCGAAAGTATCACTTGTTGAACATATGTTTAATTTAAAAACGGGTATCTCTGAACCGACGAGGATTACACCTGAGTCACAGTCCGTGATTGACCTGATATTTGTATCGTGTCTAAATAGAGTTGTTAACACTGCAGTCTTACCTCCCTTTGCGAGTGATCATCATACGGTCACTGTTACACTCCAGTATTCTAGTCCTGTTCCTAGTTCATTCGTGCAGAATTGAACGAACTGGGAACATATTTAACAGACTTATTTCGGATTCATCCACATGTGATTTTACTGAGCAAAGGCAAAGATCATTTGGCAATTTGGTAGATATGCCGTGTGTTGAAGTCTTGTTAAACGGTGATAAATCCCAGTGTCTGGATAAAAATAAAGTAATATTTACAAATGTTGGTAATTTTATCAAAGTAACTAAAAGGTTTGACATGTAGGCCCTTGTTACAAACCCAAGTTTAAATAGTGTATCGTATATATAGTCTTAATCCCTATATCTGCATGTGCGAGTATGTGGATGTATGTATACGTATATGCATTGTATGTGCAAGTATGCATGCGCATATCTTTCATAAATGTGTGTGCGTGTATATGCATATACTGTATGCTATTGTGGTTAAGGAAGCATCAATTATCATTATTTATTCTTTGTTTTTTTTAAATAGTCCAGCATCATTATTCTTTATTATAATTGAAAGTATTAAATGTATTGTGTAAATGTATTCATTTTAGGAAAGGCGTTGATATATGTCAATTTGACCTGTTCGCCAATTATCTCCATCTTTTGGAAATAAATATTGTCTAAATAAAATGTCAGTAAGATAAAATTGTGACAACGACGATAAGAAACTTTAAGTATAATCATAGAAAGCAATTTACTATAGTATAATTTAGGCAAGATCTATGTTGAATAATACTGTATATCATTTGACCTATTTTAATCAATGCCCAACTTTATGTCATGATGTCCAAATGTTATGTCTTTTGTCAATAACAACAATCAGTAAATAATGGATTTAACGAGCAATGGACTTCATCTTTAAGGCTCTCGTTCGTTCTCTGATTGGCTCCCAATGAGCATGGATTTTAACCCAAGAACTCCGATAAAACGCTATAAATGTCCTGTTGTTTACTCTTGTTGCAATGCTATCCAATCGCCGTCCGATTTTTTTTCTGTATGCTGTGGAACAAAGTGAAAACATTGGAGACATGGGCCATATTCACAAAATGTTGTACGACAAAAAATATAGTTCGATAACAGTACGATACATTTAACTAAAGGCATTAAAATATCTTACGATATTTTATTGTCGTGTGACATTTTGTGAATATGGCTCATGTCCTGTGCTCCAAGGCTCGTTGCAGATATATTCACCTGAAGGGTAAAAAATAAAGCAATAAAATATGTAAAAAAAAGCATATAGCATTTACCATTTTCATGAGAAGTAAATACTTTAACAAAACGGTCTTATCAATGACACTTCAATGAATCCAGAAGATAAGCCATAACATAATTTTGATCATTTTATCAGTCATTTCGCCCAAAACGACTCGCTGCGTATTTAATACCCTTGTGATAATTCAGAAAAACTCCAACAAGGTAGCGATATTATGCAAATGTTATTGCATTAAAATCTGAATCGCAAAGGTGCACTGCGATGAAGTTGAACGGTTAAGACATTCTACTTGACATAAATGGACATTTATAGCCCTGATGACATGATGTAT
>JAVFBZ010181968.1:0-15291 GCA_032466195.1 Katharina tunicata
TATGAGATAATTTCTCGGCTTTAATTAGTCGATATCCCTGTGCCAGTGTGATTACTCTTGACAAAAATATATATAAACAATTTTTATTGAGGATAATAGTTTACAAAGCAAACACTCAGCCAGCACAAGGCTGATCTTCCCTGAGGTCCTCAGGATAACAACAAGAAAATATATACATGTACAATTCGATTTGAGTAAACGTGGTAGGGGATTTCAGACTGATATTACAAAACAGATCACTTTTGGCCTTGTGATGAGCCGATTTTTAACCTGGAATATCGTAAACAAAGCAAAAGATAATCAAAAATTTCACACAGCTGTGCCGAGGTTACCCCTATAATTCACAGCAAGAAAACATTTGCTGACGTTTTAATGCTTTGACCCTTGCTCTCTGGGAGTGAAATACCCCAATTCTTCAGCCATTTCACCCCCTCTGAGTGTGTTTAGTTGAATAGGTAACATGGAATAAGACTCAAGCAAAATTAGGAAAGGGCGTAATCCAATTATGAATAATTAATTTATTATTATAGCCTACTGTATAACTTATAAATTAGCCTCTGTGTCTGAGATTTATCAAGTTAGACTGACTGAAAGTCTGATTGTTGCAAAAATGTCAGGGGGTGAAAAGGTTGAAGAATTAGGGTAACTTTCTGTATTGGTAAACCAAAACAAAATAAGTTCCAATCAGTTTATTTTTTTGTTCAATTTTCAGGATATTTACTGGCTCTTTCGACAAGACGGTTAAGATCTGGTCAGCTGATGGTAAACTGGTTCACAAATTGGATAACTTTCTGAACACGGTGTCAGGAATATGCTATGTACCTCATTGTAAGACAATCTGGGTGGCGGGTGGATCGTCCTACGCCAGCCTCTTCGACCCAAAGTCAGGAGATAATGTAAGTGTTAACATCTTTTGACATTCATAGTATTAATAATAATAATATTATTCATATTGAGAACTAAAGGGAAGATCAATTAATTTGACTGTATTAATCTCGTTAAATAAAGTTTTATTATTATTATTATTATATTTAAAATGTAATTGCACATTTTTCTCTTGTGCAGCTGTTCATTATTGATTTTTACTGGTGTTTTACATTTAAAGCTATTTACTTAATATATGATGGCATGCCAGTACAATATGTGAAGGAAACCACATTGAACGACACTGGCAAACAAGATAACACTTAACTTGTATAGAACACAACACCGGCACAAATCAGCTTCCTGAGCTTAGGTTAGAGCGCACTAGGGCACAAGTTAACTTCCACCGATCAACCACCGGTTGTTCATGCTCTCTGGCTAAGGGCAGTATGTATTAAGCTTAATACCAATTGCTTTCCTAGATCACCTGGTTATTTCAGGTGGTTTTTCATCAGACATCATAAGTGGGTGTTTGGGCTGGAGCTTCCTACAATGTACACCAAGGTGCTCTCAGAGCTAAGGGGCATCAAGAAGCTCATATATGTTTTGTGTCTTGTCCTTTGTGGTGTTGTCTTTTTGGTTAGAGTGTTTTATTTCACCGGTGAACGTTTCGTTTGTGACCACTTCTTGGTGTTTTCTTTGTGCTCTCTTAGGTTTCTAATAAGGGTCAAGGGTCATCAGGAAACTGATTTGTGATGGTGTCCTGTTTTGCTTCATGTGAGTGTACAGTCCTGTTTCTTGTCAGTGACGTTGAGGGTGGTTTCCTACACCAAGTGGAACGGCAAGCAGTCAAATTTCGCTAATTTATTTCATTATGTGTTTGATAGTTAGTTTAAACATGTAATTTTATTTATTATAAAGAAGACTGAACATTTAATTAATCTGTGTTTTTTTTTTTTTTCTTGACTTTGCTCAACATGTAGGTGTCAGATTTTATAGGGACATTTCAGCAACAAGAGGAAGAGAAATATTATCTTCAGCAGCTGAGGTTTTCTCCAGAGCTCAATATTCTGGCAGGTTTGTTTAAAATTAATTACTGAATTTAATTAATTAATTAAAAGTCTTTGTTGTGAAAAAAATGCCAGAGACATGTACAGGTAAGTGTTTTCCACCATGGAATAATTCTGGTATTGTCACCATACGACTGAAATAACCGGCACGGAGGCGCAAATCACCAAACGCACAAATAAATCTGGGGCCACTTTCACAAAATGTTGTACGACAAAAAAATTTTTTAAATTTTTTTATTTATTTATTTATTTTTTTTTTTTTAGTACATACATATATATATAAAACAATATATAAAACAAGACAAAAAATATTGTACGATAAAATAACATCACATTAAACTATAGGCATAAAAATATCGTACGATATATAATTGTTCTATGACATTTTGTGAAAGTGGCCCCTGGTCCAGATCAGAGCCGGCTCCGTCAGACCCTCCAATTTTTGCCCGAGTAACAGTAGCAAGAATTACTGTACCCTCCCCCATCACCACCACCCATGGATCATATACCTGTATATGTTATGTGACAATTACATGTCTCTTTCGCTTATAATGTACATTTTTAACGTAGAAACATTTGTTATTGATTTTTATGGGTAAGTTGGCAACCGTTTTGATTATAGATTCCATTTACCAATGGATACTATGCTGTTTTGTGATTTGTTCTAATGTTTAAAGCCCTGCTATGAGTGAAATAACAGTATAAATATGGTGTAAGGCACCAATTAAACAAACAAAGAGATCTTTATAATATAAACCTTTATTTAAATCTTTATAATATTTATATCATAAACTGTTTTAAATTTCTTTTTTAAATTGTTTTGGTCTAAGTTTACTTGTTTGTATTCAAATCTCATTTGAAATTATTTTTTATTTTTTGTCAGCTTCTACAAGCCGTCGTCATATGGTTGTTTGGAAGTACAACTCTTCAGGTTGTATAACAGCTCTGAGATGTAGAACGCAGCTAGAGAGTCTCTGTTACAGTGAGTTTATTCTCAGTCAGATTGGCTTTGGGTGGACAGCAAGACCTTCTCGAACACTGATGCCGTTTTTAAAAATTGTTGTATGACAAAAAATAACAAAAATAAATATGACAATATAATATAACAAATTTAGCTGCTGAATCTAACATTTGGGGTTGTGGATAACACTCTGATACTGCACAGATTCTAGTGGGAATAATTAGAACCTGTTCAGTATCAGATAGTTTTATCCCAAAAAAAGAAAATACTGTTAGCCATACAAATAATATTTCATGAACTAATTTTATCAGATGTTATTATTTTCTGGTGCCAAATTTGTGAAACTGAGGTATTTAAGACGCAATACAAAGAGGACTTGCGGACAGTGTTATCCCAAAATAAGAAAATACTGTTAGCGATACAAATAATATTTCATGAACTAATTTTATCAGATGTTATTATTTTCTGGTGCCAAATTTGTGAAACTGAGGTATTTAAGACGCAATACAAAGAGGACTTGCGGACAGTGTTATCCCAAAATAAGAAAATACTGTTAGCGATACAAATAATATTTCATGAACTAATTTTAGCAGATGTTATTCTTTTCTGGTGCCAAATTTGTGAAACTGAGGTATTTAAGACGCAATACAAAGAGGACTTGCGGACAGTGTTATCCCAAAATAAGAAAATACTGTTAGCGATACAAATAATATTTCATGAACTAATTTTAGCAGATGTTATTCTTTTCTGGTGCCAAATTTGTGAAACTGAGGTATTTAAGACGCAATACAAAGAGGACTTGCGGCTACTTCATATTTTGGCACCATTATTTACATCTTGACCTTGCTTGGTCTTTTTCACTATTTGTTGTCATTCATATCAAGGATCATCCCTTTTTTCCACCATACATACACTACAAAGTGGTCATATGAGTGAAATACACTGGAGTATTTAGTGTGTTTATTTGAATAGGTAACATGAAATTAAACCACAAGCAAATTTAGGAAAGGGCTAATCCAATTATAAATAATTAATTTATTGTTATAGCCTTCTGTATAACTCTTTAATTACCCTCTGTGCCTGAGATTTAACAAGTTAGACTGACTGAAAGTCTTATTGTTGCAAAATCTCAAGGGGTGAAAAGGTTGAAGAATTAGGGTAATCAAAGAAACACATAAACCAGGTCCATATTAGTTGGGTGGCAAAAGTGAAGTAAAATTAGGCACTTTGATTAAGTTCAATCAACACATTTTACTAATCCCACTGTAATACAAAACAAAATGATTTTGTAAAATTTATTCTGTATTGGTTAAACACCACTGCAGTTCCAGATTTAGGCATAAGCTAAACAAGGTACAGCTTTGGGCCTCACAATCCACAGGGGCCTCGAGAATTTTTCATATTGGGTTTTATAATCATATCTAATGAACTGAAGAAACAGAAATGCAATAACAGATAAACTAACAAAGAGTTTGATTCTCGATTTAAGACAGGGTAATGTAATTTCTGGTTGCATCACAAATTTACACATCTTTATCCTAATTTATGGGGTTTTTTTGTATAGTTTTGAGCGTCTAGCTGAAATCCGGCACTATACACTAGATTGTAAACTTGTATAATTTGTTAAATAGTTTTGTTCATAGCAATAAAGAGAGGTCACCCCTTCCAATATTTAAAGGTGGATTCGAATCAATGTAAAGATTTTTAATGACACACATACATGTATCATACATTTTTTCATGAAATGAAAAAGTATTTGAAATGTTTGACAGGAAGGCATTGAATGTTTACTGAACCAAATACTTCAATAAACATTGATGGAATTTAATAAACTCACCTGATATTTTAACCATAAAATTACGATGTGGAAGCTATGTCAAGGGCTTTAAAATAATATATCAGATGACAATGTTATTGGAGAGGCCGAATTTTACAGCAACCTTATAACAACCTGCAAAAGTTGACAGTGATTCTTGTTGTAATTACAGGTGATTTACAGTTTTTTGATATAATATTTTTTATAATAAAATTGTAAATTGATCTGTTATCTGGATTTTAATTTTTTTTCCAGCTCGTAAAGTGCCAATCTTGATATTCAGCGGTGACAATGAGGGAGCAGTTATTAAATGGGAGAGGATGCAATCAAACCATTTTATGTACAGGTAGGCTTTTAACACTATAAATAGTAACATTCACCCCCAAGGGAGATAACCATTTTATGTACAGGTAGGCTTTTAACACTATAAATAGTAACATTTACCCCCAAGGGAGATAACCATTTTATGTACAGGTAGGCTTTTAACACTATAAATAGTAACATTCACCCCCCAAGGGAGATAACCATTTTATGTACAGGTAGGCTTTTAACACTATAAATAGTAACATTAACCCCCAAGGGAGATAACGATTTTATGTACAGGTAGGCTTTTAACACTATAAAAATAGTAACAATCACCCCCAAGAGAGATAACCATTTTATGTACAGTAGGCTTTTGACGCTATAAATAGTAACAATCACCCCCAAGGGAGATAACCGTTTTATGTACAGTAGGTTTTTAACACTATAAATAGTAACATCCACCCCCCAAGGGAGATAACCATTTTATGTACAGGTAGGCTTTTAACACTATAAATAGTAACATTCACCCCCCCAAGGGAGATAACCATTTTATGTACAGGTAGGCTTTTAACACTATAAATAGTAACATTCACCCCCAAGGGAGATAACCATTTTTTGTACAGGTAGGCTTTTAACACTATAAATAGTAACATTCACTCCCAAGGGAGATAACCATTTTATGTACAGGTAGGCTTTTAACACTATAAATTGTAACATTCACCCCTCAGCTGGCCTTGAAGTAGGACATCCAATCGAAATGTGTGTCTAGCTTAGTATTCTGGAACATGGATGCCTATCTGTCTCAATCGCCTAGTTTGATACCACCATCGAAACTAAGCTTAGACAGTTTACGTTAGATCCATATTTCTGTGATTTTTTTTCTTTTTGATGATGAAAGCTTCCTGTGCCATTGAAGTTGATTTGTTGTGACGTTGTGTCCTTGTCCTGTTTGTTTCCGGGGGTAGTTAACATCTTTTTAACTGGCATCTCATGATATCAGTGAACGTAAAATCTCAATTAAAGAAACAAATTATTTTTTCTTTTAACTTTTAGCAAGGAGTCTTTTGTGCTTACTGATCCTAACATAAAGAAACAGAAGCGAACAGGAAGTAAAGCTCGAGAGTTAATGCTAGAACAACAGTGGCTGGAGGAGGAGAAAGCCAAGGGAGATAACCTCAGTAAATCCCATAATAAAATCATCACCAGTCATTACTCCTTCAACAAACCTGTCATACCACCGGTAAGTCAAAATAGAAAAGAGTTTTATTCTGTTTATTAGGTAAATAAACTGAAGGAGCAAGAATGGTTTCTGTTAGCAGTTATCTCCTGTGGCAACATCTAGCATATCAATATCTCTCCCCACTAACTGCATTCCTGAGATTGACATGGCTTTTCTCTAGACCCTCTCTAAGCATGTATCCAAGGGAAGTTTGTGGCTACATAGATCGCTGGGTGCTTGCTATAAAGCTTTTTCTTAGTTTTTCCCTAAACACAGGCTATGCCGTGTCCTCTGTATTCATGTAAACACCCATGAGTATGACATTCCACATCAAGCAACTGATGGAACGTAGACAGAGATGTTAGATTTGTGATCTCTGTTAACTCTGCTGCCCAGATTCTTATCAAATGATTTTTAATTGTAAGCAATGGAATATATGATACCACTGTTTATTTCTTAACCAGTTTACACAATCCTGGGGCCAGTTTCACAAAGCCTTTGCAACCTTTCGAAATCTCAGTTGTGGTGACGACACAATACCTTGAGTATCGAGGGTCATAGTAACTGAGTGTGCGTAGATTTGTGAAGGCTTTGTGAAACCGGCCCCAGGTATTTTATTAATAGCTTCTGATGAATAGTTGTTTTACTCTTAGCCATGTTTAATTGTTTTTAACTCATAGCACTATTGGATTGAGGTAGAATGTGCTGAAACTTTTGTACAGTGTTCGAATATGGGAAGTTGGTGATATTATTAGTTATTTGGGAATTTAATATCTGTCAAGCCTCCCTGTCTGAGTTTATTTTAAATTAAACTTGTGACAAATGTGTCCTCGCCAGTGTTTCATCTTGGCCAGAGTTACCTCCCCTAACTACTGACGCTACCATGACAACGCCGTCAGATTCCAGGGACATCGGAAAAAGTCAATGACGTTGCACAAAACAAGTCTGTAAAAACCGATGTTTTCAATATTTTACCGTCATTTAAATGTAGCGATTGTGAAGAAATTATGTTTTAAAGTGTGCCACTGCCAAAATTTAACGGTCAGTTTTATTAAATCAAGAAGACAAAATTTGAAGCGAAGGCCGCCATGTTTGTTTTTTATTACCCCTAAGTTGAAAATTCTCCCAGGGTATACAGGTTTTTATCCCCTGGCAAATTGACCAATCAAAACACAAGGAATTTGGTTGACGGATAATAATACTTTATATCGGCATAATCTCTGAAGAAACATTATCAAAAACTGCAGATATGAGGAAAACAAGGCTGAATTTTTGCATTGTAATGTACAGTGTATGTCCCAAATAGTCAGTTTTGACATCAACCAAATTCTCAGTAGTGAACTCAATCAAATCTGTAATATATGTATGTTTAAACATATCATATTTTTTTATGTTGTGCACACAATACCACGCAGTGCTAAATAATTATTATTATTACTTTATTTTTTTTATATTTTCTCAAATTGTTTTAGTGTTATTAATTCAAACCTTGTTTCTATCGCACACAAAAAAAGCTATTCTTTACTGTTTTGCCTTCAGTTTATTAAGGACTTTCACAAGGTTTGTTTCTGACGACTAGTCTATAATTTACATCCTATATCAAACGTATTTGTTGTATGCATTTTTACCCTGTTATTTATTATATTATTTAGTAACAGTAACAGTCTTTATTCCTGCATGAATCATATACACTGTACTTATCTATCTATATTTATTTGTCACCGTTTTGTCTATAAATTTTATAAGGGAATGGCTTGAAGCTCTATGCTTGAAAGTAAATATATCCAAACTTATTTTGACTGCTGTCCACCTTAATTTTTATATTCCCAGCTTTTAGCAATAAAGAATAATTTTAATCATATTCGGCTACTTTATTCTAGCAATATATATAGTCTATATTATGGAGTTGTATTTTTGCTTATGATATTATAACTTGTTACTGTTGTCTTATAGTATAAAGATTTAAGGTTATTTTTCCGGTGGCTGCAGATTTCCCAGGGTGGTTTTTACAAGGTTTCTTCCAGGTTTTCCACCATACACCGGCAACGCAAATTAATAATTAATAATAAGTCGTCATATAGGTGAAATAGTCTTGAGTACGACGTTAAACACCAATCAAGCAAACAAACTTAGGGTTATTTTGTTAATTTTAACCACATAACATTTTCTTTTTCACATGCTAGCCCAGGTTACATTTAAGTTTTAAAAGATATAAATACTAGTATATGTTTTATTCCAATATATGTAAAGAAAAAAAAAAAATAAAGAAAAATTGTAACATTTTACTTTGGTCCAAAACTGATGTATAATTTAAATGGCACATTTACAAATTTTAGGCTTTACACCCGTGGCAATGGCAGTACTATATATTTATCATATAGTCCACATTTTTATCACTATATATATGTGACAAGCATTATTTTTATATAAATTTTATAATACAATAAAAACTGTACAAGAACGATTTGTCATTTTAAGATAATTGATACTGACTTTATCCATGACAATTTGGTGACAATCTTCATTACCAGAAAACAACTATAGTCGGGATGCATATATATTGAATTTATTCCAGAGCAGAAAACTGTCAAATTTTTTACACATTTTGGCAACAGAGACTTATTGTATTAAACATCAACCAGAATCACAGAGTGAATGTCATTGGTCTAGTACACATATCATGGGTCACAATTTGCCCACAACAAATGAAAAATCAATATTTCAAAAAATTAGGGTGTCACTTAACTATTTTTCATATGTACATTTCAAATAGAACTTATACTTATACATTTTTTGTTTTTTCATATATATTTTTTATAGACCTTTCTACTGTTCGCATACATCACCATCATAAGTGAGCACTAATGAATCACAGATCTATTAATCTTATCCCAAAGTAACGAATAAACTACCATGTTGTTTATAAACTCTATAGATACATATGGCTTATCTATTCCAGGTGTCCACACATAAACATCCCAACACAACCATCTCTAAGATTTTATTTGTGGAGAGTCTGGATTACATTTTGGCTGCCTCTGAAGATAGTAATATTTGTAAGTATTTAGGTGTTTATTGTTCGTTTGTGGGTAGTTAATTCAACACTCGAACATATTTATTATATTTTTTATCAATTTAAAAAAAGAAAATTTTGGATGCCTCAAACGGGATTCGAAACTGGGTCTCTGGCTTGCAATGCCAGTGCTCTTACCGACTGAGCTACAGAAGCCTTCTGCTGAACAAGCACAAATTTTTATCCAGTTAAAATCTGGGAATTCTTTACAGGAAGCTCTCACACAGAGAAACAACAGTATTGCAACATATTAATTATATATGTTTTATAAAGAGTAACCACACTGGCTCAGGGCCCGCGCCGTGGCTCAGTGGTTAGCGCGTCTGACTGCAGATCCTCCTTCGATGTACGGGTTCAAGTCTCCCAGTGGACCTGAGGTATATGAGGGAGCCACAGGAGGTGACTTTGGCAATCGCTGGGGCAGTTTTTACGAAGTTTCCTCCCGGTTTTCCACCGTATTGAGTAGAGTAGAATAAGAAGTGGAGAATCCGTCGTCATATAAATGAAATACCTTTAAGTACGACGTTAAACGCCAATCAAACAAACACACTGGCACAGGAATATCGACTAATTAAAGCCGATAAATAATCTCATGTTCTAGATAAATTCCCAGAGACAAGTTTCTAGATAGACCTTAGATCGAGTTGTTATATTTATTATATACATGTATCCCACAGCATGTAATTATCTACCTGTTAATTCAGACCCATACAATGTACATATAAAACTTGTCTCTGAGGGTTTATCTAGGACATTAGATGATTGATCAGTATTTTGATTAATCAACAGTTTTGTGTCTCAGTCTGCAGGTGGTTCGGCAGGAGCCTACTGTGCTCTCTAAGCTAAGGGGCATCAGGAAGCCCATTGTTTTGTTGTCCTGAGTTTTGTCTGTAATTGTATTGTGGTGTCTTCTGTTGTTTAGGGTAGTTTTTTTCACCGATTGGGCTGGCATGCCGTCTTATAAGTGAAATAACCTTAAGTATGGCATAAAACCCCAATCAATCAATCCACCTGTCACAGTCTGATCTGTAAAATCTAGTCCATTCTGGAACCATGCTCATCATAATTGAAGGTGATGAAGAAAGTTGAGTATGCCTATACTGTGCTCTGTTGAGAATGGGTAGACATGATTTAATACATAGCCTTGAGCCGGGTTACCTATTTGATTGCTATAAATTTACTTAAAGGTACTATACTGCAGAATTTCACCCAAAAATCGACTGAAACGAATTAAACCAGGTTTTCTATATTTTTCTAGTATGGCCCAAAGTATAAGTTTTCCGAAAATATCAACCTCGAGAATGTGCAATATACCGTCTCAAAATAATAATAAAGGATGCAAAATCTATAATGCGGGTCACCCGGTTAATTTTGTTTCAGTTGACTTTGGCTTAAATTCTTCGGTATAGTAACAATTCAATTTATTCATATATTCTCATGATTTTAGACTAGGGGTTGGGTGGGAACCTCATGTATCCTGGTGCTCTCTGAGCTAAGGGACATCAGAATGGTGATCAGTTTTGGTGTCCTGTATTTTTTCCTGTAAATGTCCTTTGTTGCCATTTGTTTTGCCAGTGTCAAGAAGGGTGATTTTTTCACCCATTGGGCTGGCACATCACCATATAAGTGAAATAACCTCAAGTACGATGTAAAATCCCAATCAATCAATCTTGATTTTGTGTATGATGGGGAGGGAGCAGTATAAGGTGCATCAGTGCCAAAGAGTTCTTAACTCAATTATATTCGAATTAATTCATTCATTTAAATATATGGCAATGTTTGTTTTCTGCAGATGTTTGGGGTTTTGATGATGCAGCAGTGTCAATTTTAAAGAATATGAAACCTCAGGATTCGGACTCGATGATCAGGAAGTTTGCTATTCTACTGGATCAAGATTCACTATTGCTGCCTCAGAATGCCAAAACTACAAATGTAACATGATTTAAATATATATATATATTTTTTTATATGTTTTATATATAGCTTTTATTTATTATTTATTACCTATTAAGGGTTTATTGGATTACCCTATCGGTTATACATGAACTATATAATGCTTGTCAGTTAGCAGATTCTGTTTTTGATAATAGTTATAAATTTAAGCAGATCATTTATCTTGTATAGTTACCAAGTTTTGGCATACATCATTCCATTGAATGGACTTGCCAATAATTTAAATAAGTAACTAGTTATTTTATTGTAAGTACACCTTATCCGTAATTTGCTTGTGGCTTAATTCTATGCGACGTAATGTGGTAGTTAATGTATAGAACAAGTTGCAAAATTCTCAAAAGGAACTTATTTTATTGGCAATGTCATAATTTTAACCACCGCTGCAATGTTGGAGAAATTTTTTTTTATAAAAAAATGTAATTCTTTGTGAAAGCGTATATTCTGTCAAAGTATTATGGTTATCTTATGGTGTGGAATGTTTTACATAAAAAAAAGCATTTTTTCTGTTATTCTTATATTTGTGAGAAGAGAATATTGTTTCAATTTGTTGTCAGATTATTCAGACAATTAAATTCATGATTAACTGAAATTTATTTTATTGGGATAAAAAAAAAAGATTGAGAAAAGAAGCCAACTTTCAATTTATTTTAATCATATTTATCCATCTAGGATAATATGAAAGCTTAATTCTGGGACTTTCTTTATATACTCATTAGAAATTTTGTCCAAAACTGATGTATAATTTACATGGCACATTTACATGGCACATTTACAATCTTTTTTATCTTTGTTTAAAGGGAAGCGACTCTGTGACAAATCGAGTGGCAGGATTTGTGTGTAAATATGTGTTGTCAGAACATACCAGTTGTGTGACCAGTTTGCTTGTGATATCCAGAGAACACGGCTATGATAGCACCTATGTGGTGAGAATTAACTCTACCAACCTCTCTCCAGAGGTAGTGTCAAAGAATTCTAAAAAAAAATGTTTCTTTCTTAATTTGTGCATAGTGTAATATCAATTATTACATTGCTTGTCTTATGGGTCGGTGGGTGTGAGCTTCCTATGCCCTGGTGCTCTCTGAGCTACATGTAAAGAGCATCAGGAAGCTGATTTGTTATGGTGTCCTGTTTTAGTCCTGTATTGTCTTGTCTGTTACCTGTGTTCTGAACGTTGATTTCCAATTTCTTCATGTATGTTTCCTGATTATATTCACGCTGTCATACTTAGCACTGGAGAAACATTATCTTTCCAACAGTGATAACAATCATTAAAGAGACTTCACATTTTTTGGTTTTGTTAGAGTCACTGTCTCATGATAGAATACATCGTGGTCACATAAGTGAAATACCCTTGAGCATTGCGTTAAACCAATCAATCAATCAATCAATTCCTTCACTCATTAGGCTGGCACACCCTCATATAAGTGAAATACCCTTGAGAACTGCTATAAACCAATCAATCAATCAACCAATTCCTTCACTGATTAGGCTGGCACACCGTCATATGAGTGAAGTACAATGTATTTAAAGTATGCCGTAAACTACCCAATCAAACAAACTTTGCTAGTCTTCAGTTGTCCCTGACACTGTGTATCTTGAACTGAAATTCCATGGAGGCAACAAGTGGTTGGCGTTACCCTCTCACCAGGACAGAGATGTATTAGTCATACATGTAACTGTTTAACTTTAGATACACCACTTGTCATTTACTGGTGAGTTCAAGTTGGTGGAATGTTTTATGTATAGTATGGCCAGGAAAGAACCAGAAGACACATAATAACATGTACATGTAGTAAGTTCAAAAAGGAATCTACATGTAACTGTATAACTTGGAGAACTTGAAAAACTATCCTTGAATTAAGGCATTATCAAAACCTGTATTCCTTTTGGCTCAAAGTTCAAATCAAATTTCTTCACTACCTGTACTTATTTAACTTTTTCCAGTTAAGCGGTGGTTGGGACAGGAGAATAAGTATCTGGGATGTGGAGAATGGCAGGTAAGCTGAATATAAAGGCATGTATCAAAGAATAATAAATAAGTACAAATCCACAAAAACAACAAAAAAAAATAAATAAAATACCAAGTTGAGTCCACTTTAATGGATACTGAGTGGAATGAAAATTCAGAATTAAGCTGCGGCAAAGTTTACTGCAAATGAACCATTGTTTTTGGATAACTCAAAGCTGAACCCTCAGGTCTTAAACAACTCCTTTTATTTGAAGTTTTGACATTGATTTATTCAGTTCTAAAAATTTAAAACACCATTTATGTTCTAACATCTCGTTTTTTCATTGTGTTTGTACTAGAGCTTAGATGACTACATGAAGTCAAAATGGCAATAATTCATGGCAACCAGTTTTTCATTGGGTAAATATTGGCCTCATGTCAACATATTTCCAAATTAACTTGATCATTTCCTTTGCCACTGTTACAGACTCCATGATGTTTATAGAAAGGCCAGGACAACTCACAACGAGGAACACGACACCTTAGAACTGGCCTGTGATGGAGTTATACTTGATATGGCCTATAACCCTAAAGCGTGAGAGCTCTCATTTCAATTATTATTCAAAAGCTTTTGGGCAGCAGCCTCTTGTGCCTTGGTGAACTCTGACCTAAGGGCATCAGGAAGCCCATTTTGGTGGCGTCCTGTTTTTCATCTAGTGTTGTATTTTGCCAGCATGATTTAGGGTGGTTTTCTTCACCCAATAGGCTGTCAAGCTGTCATATGAGTGAAATAACCTAATGTACGGTGTAAAACATCAATCAAACAAACAAACTTGTACCTTCATGCTCAGGTTGAATTCATGAGTTAAACATATTTCTCTAGATGGCTCTGTGGTTGAGTTTTGGACTATGGAGCTACCTTCACTCTACCCGCAATAGGCCTGATTCCACCCAAACCCCCCCCACCCCAATTGACCATTGTTATATAAAGGACATTTTTGGTGGTTGCAGTGTTCGCAGTGGTTTTTACAAGGTTTCTTCCCAGATTTCACCATACACCGACACAAAAAGTACCATGTTAAACACTAATGAAATAAATTAATTAATTAAATCATCATGTCTTGAATAATTGAATCAGCAAACGTTTTTTTCCCCCTTTTATATTAAAATATGTATTTAATATTATGTAGAACAATTTAACAAATGCATACATTATTTATTGTTTTTCTTATTTATTTATATGGTTTTATTCCTTTAGCCTTTAAACTGTTAAACTTTATTTTTTTATGTATTTAAGAACACAATAAAGCTGAACAAAAAACAACGCATATATGATTATAAAGCATTTTTTTTATTATTTAATGTATGCACAATTTTTTTATAATTTGTATCCGTTTTATTAAAAGTATTATTGTAAAAATTATGATTTCAGGGGGCATAACTGTTATTCAATCTACTCACACATTTCTACCTTCCTTGACATTTTTTTATTTTTGTTTTTTTATTCATGATGTAAAACCTTGATGATATAACTGAAATTTGATGTTTATAAACTGGTCCCATGGATATAATACTGTTTAATTCAATCGCTCAAGAAAACATTTTTTCTATGTTTCAGAAACGAGTTTGCTTACTCCTCCTCTGATAAGATGGTGTATGTGAGGAAATTCTCCACCGACGGTTCTCAGATGAAACTCGTGAACACGTTACAGGGTCATGAAGGGGACGTAACTTGTGTCGTCTGGAATAAAACTACAAATAAGTGGATAACAGGTTCGGAGGATGCAACCATCAGGATTTGGGTAAGAGCTTAAATTGATGTGTGCCAACAATCTGAGGAGCAGGGTGAAGTTTGGTTTGTTTGTTCTCCCGCGGTATCTGAGGAGCAGGGTGAAGTTTGGTTTGTTTGTTTTCTGAGGTATCTGAGGAGCAGGGTGAAGTCTGGTTTGTTTGATCTCCTAAGGTATCTGAGGAGCAGGGTGAAGTTTGGTTTGTTTGTTCTCCCGTGGTATCTGAGGAGCAGGGTGAAGTTTGGTTTGTATGTTCTCCTGAGGTATCTGAGGAGCAGGGTGAAGTTTGGTTTG
>JAVFBZ010181979.1:0-15288 GCA_032466195.1 Katharina tunicata
ATCTTAGTGTTAGACGGATATTTTAATGATCATTTATATCTTGGTGTAAGACGGATATTTTAATGATCATTTATATCTTAGTGTAAGACGGATATTTTAATGATCATTTATATCTTGGTGTAAGACGAATATTTTAATGATCATTTATATCTTGGTTTAAGACGAATATTTTAATGATCATTTATATCTTGGTGTAAAACGGATATTTTAATGATCATTTATATCTTGGTGTAAAACGAATATTTTAATGATCATTTATATCTTGGTTTAAGACGGATATTTTAAAGATCATTTATATCTTGGTGTAAGACGGATATTTTAATGATCATTTATATCTAGGTGTAAGACGGATATTTTAATAATCATTTATATTTTGGTGTAAGACGGATATTTTAATGATCGTTTATATCTTGGTGTAAGACGGATATTTTAATAATCATTTATATGTTGGTGTAAGACGGATAGTTTAATGATCATTTATATCTTGGTGTAAGAGGGATATTTTAATGATCATTTATATCTGGGTGTAAGACGGATATTTTAATAATCATTTATATTTGGGTGTAAGACGGATATTTTAATGATCATTTATATCTTGGTGTAAGACGGATATTTTAATGATCATTTATATCTTGGTGTAAGACGGATATTTTCAGCAGCTTTGGTAGAAGTCGAGTCTACTCTGTTGTATGGAAAATAATAAACCATCTCACTTGATCAATATTCGATGTTCATTTTAGAACATCCTTATATACCGTGGAACGTATTGATTTGCGAATAAGTATTAACATTTACTTTTTATAATCAAAGCAAAGTCGAAATACAGATATTTTGTAGTAAGATATATTTAATTCAACGCTTGCATGGAAAGCTGCTTAACTTCATTCACAATCCACTAAAACGGTTTAACATTTAACAACTCATATTGATCAAATATTGTGTACCAACCAATAAAGGCTCTAAAGACGGATTAAGATAATCAACCCATTTAATCATCTAACAATCCACTAGTACAGCAACATTATGTATTTATCAATTTACTGATTTATTTACATTATGTATTTAGTCTGCAAAGTCTGACATCCAATGTGTTGCGGACAAAACGAGGGCGGGAGTGTGAGAGAAAAGTACGTGTAAGTACTTGGAATGAGACACTCAGACTGTCTTGTATTATTGGAAAGAGGTGTGCAACGAACTGGTCGAACCTGTTCATCAAAGCTATCAATCAATGAACACTGTTTGCTCATGGTCAGACTATGCGCACACCATTGCCACTCTGGACTGTACGGGCTTTCGTATGTTTCAATACGAGTGTGTTCCCTTGAAAGGCGTGGGGAGGTGGGAATTATTTTATGATTGAGTACAGTTTTGAGACACCTGGCGGTTGGTACGAAGGATGGTTTCCGGGAGTTGGTGGTCCCTCCTCTCTGCTGAATGGAGTTAGCTATTTGACCTATAGCTGTTGGACTATTTTAAAGGTTATTTATCAGATACACCTACACCTATAGACATTTTTACGATTTAAATATTTGTGTGTTATTTAAACCAGGACTTGACAACATAAAACAAAATACATTAGACTTTCCCGGTAAAGATATAGGCCTACTATAATTAGACATTTGAGTATCCCATCAGTACAACTACTCCTCTGACCTTGAGCTGAAGCCCAATCTGTTTGTGTTCAAGGGAGGAGGAAAGTGGGATGAAGACGTGTCTTGAACTGGTTCAATCTCTTAACAAAATGATCTGTGAACCAATGTGTACTTTGTCCCCGGTCAGACTACAGATATCCATTAACACATCAATGTGTACTTTGTCTCTGGTCGGACTACACATATCCATTAACAATCCAGACAGGCTGTGTGAAGTACCGAGGTTTATGCTTAAAGGACGCTAATAATGATTATAGTGGAAACATGGTGACAAAAAAAGTGACAAAAAAGGTGTCTGGGGTGATATTGTATTGTTAGAGGCAAGTTTCTGGTCTACATATCTAGCCGGAAATATTGTATTGTTAAAGGCAATTTTCTGGTCTACTTGCTAGACGGTAATATTAGACTCTCCAGACAGGCTACATGAGGTACTACGGGGACTGAGGACAATACTGACCTTTTCTAAGAACACTTTGATGTATAGTTGGAATTGATTTAAACCGAGTACAATTTGGAGACACCATACAATGCTATTCTTTCTGTTGGTGTTGATTGTCTGTGTGTTGGTGTTGATTGTCTGAGTGTTTGTGTTGATTGTCTGAGTGTTGGTGTTGATTGTCTGAGTGTTGGTGAACATGCATAAGGTTATTTAGTCTTACAGCGAAGCTAAATAGTTACCTCTGCCTGAACCCATCGATTGAATCCAACGGGTAATCGCAGTAAAGAAAACTACTTTAAATGGCATTAAAGCATGGTTATGATTCCTTATTTCATTATCTTATCACAAAAAGATAGACCACAGAGGAAATTGGTTTGGTAACAGTCATTACTGTTATCGATTATGAGTGATACATCCATTTAGACAACGCAAACACCAACATTAGCCGAATAAATGTGTCTGATATGGTGGCGGGTTGTATTCTGAGATATGTAAGGGTTCGGTTAGAAGTTTAAAAGAGGTATGTAGAGCAATAACCATACTTAATGGTGATTTATATTGGCAGAGAAAATCCCGTCACATAGTTCTTTGAGAGGAATTTTCAACTTCCGTCTAATGCCAATACATATATGACGTTAGACAGTAGGAAGAAATCGATATTCAAGCTGAAGTATAATACATGGGAGTTCACAATCACGTCTTCAGGATTGTGTTATTTAAAACATATGCCCTCGGGGAGATCTCTGTTCAAGAGAAGATGACGGAAGAGCAAGATTTAATTGTGTGAAAACAGGAAAAGAGATTCTAACGAAGAGCAACTATTTATTGATTAATTATTTTACACATGACAGGAAGAGTTCAGCTGTGGTAAAAAACGAAGAGAGAATCGACACGGAAAGAAAATCCTTCATCTGAAGACAAGACATTAACAATGCTTATTTCTGAACAGTTCCCGATAAATACAACCGGGTAGCTCTAGAATGTAATGCCTTTGTTACTATTACAAAATCATACAAGTTATAGATTGTTTTCAAGAAAACAAAAAATGAAGAGAAAAAAAGAAAACAAACAAACAGAATCCCAAAGGACACCTAAATGCAATTATTCTCATTACTTCGGTTTATTTCAAAACCATTTTTAAAACAGCACTGAACTTAACATCCAATGCCTTACTATTGCTTCGACTTCTAACAACTCTATAATTATAAATTCTAACCTCCCCTCTGTCCCATAGGATTTGCCCGTGTTTTCTCTATTGCCAAGCTTTACTACTGTTTGGTTTATTCGTAGTTGTAAACATTAATCACTATACCAAATACAGATATATCTTCTGAACTATTACTAGGCGTACTTGTGTATCTGAATGACCCGAATTACACCGATATAAAAGACACAAAAGAAATGTTCTTTCAATTAAATTAGATGGATATATATGAACGTGTTGAGTTTCAAAAACTACTAACAGTGTACAAATCAGTAAACAGTTTTTACCCAGACTACATGGCAAACCTATTTTTATTAAAAGCACCAACTGACACTGGCAGAAAACTACGTTCATCTTCCAGCTCTCAATTTAAGATTCCCTTCCCACATACAGAACTATTAAAAAAATATCTTTCATATTCTGGCGCAGTCCAATGGAATAAAATCTCCCTCAAAATACAATTTGCTCCCCCGGTTATATAGCTTTACTTGCATGTATAAAATACCATGTTCTGTATGACTTAAACTAACACTGTAAATGCACATTGTTTATTATTTTTTTCTTTGTATATATACATATTTGTTATATTTTTTTTTTTGTCAAGTGGTTATGTAAATACTATATACTATATATAAGTAAAATTTTCTTTCTCTACATTTAAAATGTATATACATATATGTCTGTTTTTATACCCATATCTTTTTGATGTGTGTTTTTGTGTATGATTAAAAAGAGGGCTTCAGGGAAGATCAACAATTTGTTGACTGAGTTTTTCAACCCTCTGTAAATAAGAGTTATTATTATTATTATAGTGATAATAACGACATCTATATTCGGCCTTAATCTGTATAGTGTTCGCCAAACTCATACAGATTGAAATCTAACCAGACACAAACCCAATTAGTAAGGTAATTAAAGGTTTCCACAAAGTTTTTGGTCAATTCCTGACTTGAAGTAACATTGATACTCCTTACCTCTTAAAGCATGAACATTGGTACCCTATGACGTTTGTCTGGAGAGTTGATTCTGTCTGAAATCTGACCGGAAACAAACGCTGTCCATTGATTGATTGATTTTGTGAACGGATTTAGTCAGTCCCTGGCACGTCCCCTTATCCGAAGTCAATTGAATCCTAGTTTCTAATTTCAAATAACACGGCACCGCTACATCTTACGATTCATTTTATCTCTTACAAACTCATTCTGATCTCAACAAACACACCGAAAAGTAGTTGTAATGGTTGAATCCTAGTTTTGCTTACTTTTGTTTTACTTGGGACAGTTAAGGGTGTTTGTTGTCGTTGTTTTCTGGACAAATTCCACAGGTGTCCATTTTGGTCAAATGAAAAGGTCAATGTCACTGTCAGTAAAAGTTTAAGGTTGTTTAGAGGAGGCTACTACATCCCTCAGATGCACTAATGTAAAAAGGGAAACAAAGATTTGAAATGTGTATGAAGTCCATGCCAGGCATTCCTTATCGACTTTTCCGCCAGTTCTCTTCAAATCAAGAATCAAAGTAAAAAGTGAATAACTTTAACGAAGCTACTCGTCAAATAACCTTCTTCCGTTCACGCTAATGGTTTTTGCTCTTTTTATTCCACGTAAAACATATCGTTTCTGTTACTATTGTGATCTCAGAATTACATGGCTGTACACTGGTTTTACTGATCAATGGGGTTAAATATCGATTTCTCTCTCAAGTCTCATTATATTCTCTAATAATTTAACATTGGTAAATTTTATTAACGTCATTGATCCAATTTATCATTTAAATGATACTGTCATTTTACTGACATCAGGCTGTATGAAAATCTATCAAACGTAAAAGACATATGCACATTTTTGTTAGCGTGTAACCTCTGCCAACATTACCAAAGCTCCATGCAGATCGTTTCTGCCTCTGCCAATATAAACAGCCATTTTGAAGGATAGTTATTAAAGTGAAGGCCTGTTAGACGCTGTTCTGAAGTTTGACATTTATCTTTGTACTTAATAGGCGTATTAATTAAAGATATTCAAATAGATTTTTCATTCAAGATTGATTATATTAATGACAGTTACACTTATTTATCGATACCAATTAACCAGTTTACACTTTCGCCTACAGTTTTTTTTACCCAATCTACATACAGATCGTTTTTATCTCTGCGAATAGGAACAGACGAAGGGTAGTTATTGGTGTGAAGATCTGCTGTAAATATCCCTCAATACTCCAGGTAATCAGTATGAGATTGAAAAGTTTCTGTTTTTTCTTTGGCATGATTTTACTCCTTTCAACAAACTCTGACATCGGATCGTAGAAAACTCAGTGATTTTTAAGATTTAATACAATTTAGAAATACTGACAGTATAACGAATTTGCTGTTTTGGAATGCATGGTTAAAATAAACTTAAACTACTATTGACCATCTGTTGATCCATCAGCGTATTAGTAACGGCCTATGTATTGGACGTCGACAGAGGGAGAAAGCCAGCGAAATAGTTGTCTAATTATTTGACAATCTCTCCCAGGCGGACACGATTATTTGTACGAAGAAGGGACATGAACTGACTGAATGTGTTGGCAAAATATAACGATTAATAGACACTGTTTATTCCAGACTACATTAACACGGGCTGTGCGAAGAGCCGAGGTTTCTGTAAGAAGAAGGCTAACCCCGATTAGATTTAATCTGAAGACGATGCATCGCGTGAAGCAGTGACTCAATAGATGTCTGGGTCTATATCACTATCTTGTACGAGTAAGTTTGCCTCTTGTAATAAATACTACAAGTACCCACTCCAAACAGACTGAATTCCGATGGCCTGATTATTTTATATGTTTGAAAGAATATACTGCAATGAGATCATTTCAGTCGATTAGCATTGTTATAGGTTAAATTATTGCGTTGCTATGGTAGCAAGAATATCTCGTTCTTTGGACAAAAAAGCTCCCTCGATGGGTTATAAAACCCAAAAGTATTTGACACTACAGCTAATTTACAGTATAGGTCTAATGGCAATTTGTGGGAGAAGTACAAAGGAATTAATACCGTTGATTTAGCTAAATATCATTTAAAGTATATTTTGGAACAGAACGCCATTAGACAAGTTAAATACTTTCATAAACGTTGATATATACTAACACCGTGATCGAGAGTCCAGTCATCTGAGACAGTAGGTTCCGCCCGAATCATTTCTTAGGCGTAGCCACTAATTTACACAGGGACATAGCCACTAATTTAGACGGATCAGGGACGTAACCATTGACTTACAAGGATCAGGGACGTAGCCAATAACTTACACGGATCAGGGACGTAGCCACTAGCTTAAACGAATCAGAGACGTAGCCAATAACTTACACGGATCAGGGACGTAGCCAATAACTTACACGGATTAGAGATGTAACCAATAACTTACACGGATCCGAGATGTAACCACTTACTTACACGGATCAGGGACGTAGCTACTAACTAACACGAGTCAGAGATGTAACCACTAACTGGCACGGGTCATACAGAGACGTAGCTACTAACTAACACGGATCAGAGATGTAACCACTTACTTACACGGATCAGAGACGTAGCTACTAACTAACACGAGTCAGAGATGTAACCACTAACTTACACGGATCATACAGAGACGTAGCTACTAACTAACACGGATCAGAGATGTAACCACTAACTTACACGGATCAGAGACGTAGCTACTAACTAACACGGGTCAGAGATGTAACCACTAACTAACACTGGTCAGCGACGTAGCCACTAATTTATACGGATCAAGGACGTAGCCAATAACTTACACGGATCAGGGAAGTGACCATTACCTTTCACGGGTCAGAGACGTAGTTACCAACTTACACGGATCAGAGGCGTAGCCACTAACTAACACGGATCAGAGATGTAACCACTAACTTACATAATTCTGACACAGCCGTCAAATGTGGAAATAGACTTCGCTGTGGTACGAAACACCAAGTAAACAAATGTAAGGATAACAGTTCAATGAAGGGTGACAAAATGTGGGTATTCAGTCAAATCAATAAGGATTTATAATTCCGATTATTTTATGGTCCAAGTAGTTGGAGAGTTTATTCTTCATAATCGACTAACACACTAACACAATCTATGCCTGTAACAAAACAGCTGACAGTTTTAGATTCTGTTTTTTGTCGGATAAACTCGACTAAAGGCTCGCCCTGCAGATATCTTTGCATTTTTGAACTTTCATCAACGCGTAAAGATCTTGATAGAACACATGCACTGGTCACGAAAGAGTACAAAGATATGATTAGTGTTATATAATGTGGAATCATATTGAATTAGACTTCCAAGCTAAAAACACTTTTATGAAACATCATTTGTCATGTTCTTATCGAAACTGATGTATTTCTAGTTTAATATCCATTAGGTAATGTGGGTTCCTATTATACATTCACATACGAGCTATGAATCTTCATTTACTCAGGCATCGTTTGACCTTCAAACGCCTTAAGACAATTTTAATCAGAGACGGTAGACGTGTCAGAAGCTAGACGAATCTGTTTACCAATTAAACTGATCAATAAAGTCTGTTTCAACCGTTGACCTCGAATATCAAATTTATTCTGAACAAGCTTTCTGAGATTGTTACATTGTCGCTGAATGGCTCAAAGGACGTCCGCTATACGGAGTTGTCTAAGACGCACATTTCTGTAGAGTACGCCTCTGGTCCACATATCTCTCTCCCCATGGCAAAGTTCAAACACTCGCTCGGACTTTATTTGGTTTTGTTTGTTAGGAAGCGAAAGGTCGTTGGTTTGCTGAGTTGTACCCAATTTTGCTCTGTAATCCTTTATGTCCTGTTGGACCATATACGAGTAAACAAACCGTATCCTGGACCAAAAAACGCGGCTATCAAACCATAACGTTTTCAAACCGTAATAGTTTGCCAAATCCCTATGGAATTTTAGCATGCGGTAAATTTTCATTAATAACAAATGACTTTTAAATCAGCGAAAACTATATAGCTTCAATGATAGTTTAAGTCCTTGATTTAAGTAACTTTAAGTCCATTTACAGGATGGTCTAAAGCTATTTTGAACAATAGGTCAAACCATTATATACCCTTGTCCTTGTCTCTGGGGATCGTGGTTCGACTCGCATCAGACCAAAGTCTGTACATATCCCGGCATCTGTTCTAAATAAGAAGAGAACCATCTAACGATACCATGTCCTGTACCTACATCGTGCCTTAGACTACGATCAAACACATTAGTTTGTTAGAACGTAGCCAGTGACGTGTGACATTCGGTGTAGCCTTTTACTTCTCCTGCCTTTAATGAATTATGTACCACCAAATTGTGTAGTGACGTGAAATTACATTGGCCACGGCGTATAACCAAACAATCAATCAATCAAATCAGATACAGTGTTATGCCGGCACAAATACTGTAGCAGACGCCAGTGGGGTGTAGTACATTTGTTGAGATGGATAAACCGTGGATCTTCCGTAACATCTATTACCATAAGCTGACAGTGATAGTTTTACGGGTCCACTAACTGGAGAGTTTATTCCAGCAGATCGATTAATATCCCTTGACACAATCCCTCACTGGGTCATATCCGCTGTCCCTTCAGGTTCAGTCTGACAGTATCGATTGATGACTCGACCATAAACCATAAGCCAAAGTGAGAATGTTTAGTTACCCCAGACCTACAATGTACTACTGACAATACCGATTGTTTGATGCCAACTCCCATCACCTTAAGCCAGGCACCAACCAAACTCTTTGTCATTAATGATTTTTTGGCATTACTTAAGCCATGCTGAACAGTATCATATTTATATGACAGGGTCGTACTACATAATAGCGAAGGGCAGTGGGTAAGGCGCGTAGAGAAACATTTGTAAGTTACCTGACAGATTGTAGCTTGAAACGGAATTGACGCCACGAACAACTTTGTAGATTATTTCACAAGGAAAAGTTCAAGTGCCTTAACCGATGGACAATATCGTTTGGACCCAGATATGAGTGTGACAGAACGTTTACCTTAATTAGAAACTTTATTCGCCTATCTTCTGAAAAATTGTAATAAATAAAATAAAATTGAGTAAAGCAAACCAACAAAAACTTGACAACAATTTTAGTTGGGCTCAAAATAAATTCATATTCGAATCAATCGATATATACCGGTAAAATGTTAAATACCGTACGGCCGGTCTGGTTTGTTTTTATCCTATGTATCCATGATCCATCCTTTATCCACTGTAGTCATCGTTTATGTTCATTACGGCGGCAACTGTCATCTAATACAGCCAGTCTGTAGACATCTGAAGTCTGGCCAATCCAAACCAAGAAGGCTAAATTAAATAAAGAATCCCAACCAAGAACAACTAAGTGAAGTCCAGAATAAACAATCAAAGCAAAAACGGCTCAACGA
The DNA here is from genome assembly GCA_032466195.1 of Katharina tunicata. NCBI lineage: Eukaryota > Metazoa > Mollusca > Polyplacophora > Chitonida > Mopaliidae > Katharina > Katharina tunicata. The sequence goes on from JAVFBZ010181979.1 coordinate 9,699, forward strand.
AATAAACATTCCAAAGCAAAAACGAAATAAACATTCCAAAGCAGAAACGGCTAAATAAAATAAACAAATCTAAACCAAGACGGCTAAATGAAATAAAGAACCCCAGCCAAGAATGCTTAATGAAATAAACAATCCAAACAAAGAACTTCTTTAAGTGGCATTTAGAAGCTGTAGGTAATCATTATCGGAACACATATTTTATGGATATCAACTTCTTTTTCAAAGTAAGCAGACTAAGCAATGTGTGCGCCAAATTATATTTAAAGTTAATATCCATGTCAATCCATTTTTACAAGAGCAAAGTGGTGTGAGCTAGAACCCTGAAACCAAACGAAGCCTGTCTGACAGAAATAAACAGTGGCCATTAATTGACAGATGTTGTGACCGGATTTATCCAATTTCTTGCACGTCTTCAGTCCGCAAGTCGAGTCAGTCGAAGTGTCTCGTTTCAAACAATTACTCGTCCCATTCTCTCCTTTGGTTCGGATTTGTTGATCTCAAACACATTGAATGTTACTCGATCCGGATTGTCGGAGGAATGGTGTCTAAAATGTCTTGGAGTGATAAGACACTCGCTTGCAAACTAGCCTGGTAGTGTTATAAAATGTAGCAGATCGAGTTTAGTATAAAAACTGTACCAACACAACTTTTAGTTCTCATTTCTCAAATAATACCATTTTCTTGCAGCAGAATACGGGTTGGAAAGATTAACTCTAATATTAACGTGATTTTGTTTGATCACGCGAGATTCTCGGTAACGTTTTCTAAGTAACGTATCATTTAAAGAAAATTTAATGCAAATTCACGCTGTCCCATCATTAATCTGATTGTTTTCTTTTTACTCTTCGCTTCGATTGACCGCTCAACCAAAGCCAAAAATGTACATCGTAAACAAAAACTAAGCCCTTTTAACCTTTTAACATAACCTTTTAACGTTTCAGATTTAGAGTTTCGATATTGCCATCAGATTTAGAATTTCGATACTGCAATCAGATTTAGCCGAGATTGAGTGAAAACGTTTCGATTCGTCATCGACTAAATTCCTCGCGTGACGTGGCTGCCATGACGGGGAGGGGATAAAGCAAGCCAAATTTCGAATTACTTTTAGCTTTCACGCGGTATTTAATGGCTATATAACACCGATCCATCTTAACTTCAACTGCTGTAATGACCGAATTAAACATAAAAAAACTTACCATTTTTGTTTCTGGGATAAACGTGTAGCAATAACTGCTAAAGACAAGAAGGTATATATTTCTTTGCCATAGAAGCGATAATGTGTTAAAGCTCCATACAGACCTTTAATGTCTCTGCCAAAGACATCGTCCATTTTATACGCCTGTTCATAAGAAATATATCCAGTCAGTCTACTTTGATCCAACGAGAGTCGTATTTTGATCCATGCTTCTGATCAAGAGTTTGGAGAACACGATATACACGCCCACGAGATGTTCCGGCTCCGTGGCGACCCAGTCATGGCGACTCAGTCATGGCGTAAGTGTCTCGCCTGATTCGAAGTTCGACCTCTCGGCGTTTGAGAGCAACTTGAACAGACAATGTACCAGACTAACATCCTGGAAGGGGTCGTGATACCTCATTTGGACAATCATGACCTGCTGACGAAACCAATCTTCATGGCAGACAACACTAGGCCCCATTGAGTCCGAGTGTCAGTGACATCACAACAACCCGCCCCTGGCCAGTACGAAGCACGGATCTGAATCTGATTGAATAAATGTGAGATAATTTAGGTAGAAAAATCAGGCAGAAGAAATAGCTATAGAGTTTTCGTATCTTCATCCGTGTAATATTTTTTTCTCCGTACCGAATAAGCCAATTAGGTGAGGTAAAGAAAGAGGTATGGATGATCAATTACTTTAGATATCGAATTATTTCGGCTTTAATGTGGTAACACAGATCAATCATCCCTATCACGGCTGAAGTGATCCAATTACAATCCTATAAAGAAAAACTTGGAAACTATGCAACGCAGGAGCATTCGCATGCTCATTAAAAATAGCCATAAAGTCTCTGCCAATTACGTCGTTCATTTTGTAGGCTGGCTTATTAGACATTATCCAAATCATGGGATAAATAAAGTTTATGAACATGGAAATAACTGTAACAATCCAAACATCCGTCATGCTTTTTGTATTTAATAAATAATTCAAAGACATGTAAAAACGAATCTAATTTATTTCTTACTTGATGATAAATTGATGAGTGTTTTACGCCACATTTAACGTTGTTTCTACTTGGTATCAAATAAGTTTCTGCAGTAATATATTCCTGTTTTGTTTAAGCGATATTTAAAGCTGGGCACATAACAAAAACCTCAATCAATACACCCAGAAGTTGACAATCCATCTTACTCATGTTTTTGTTATTTAACATGTTTGTCTGAAACAATGAACTAAATGTTAGACGGCTGTAGAAACAACCATCTCGGCGTTCTTTCTTATCATATTGTCCATAAACATAATTTAAGTACAGCGTTTCGCTAAGCTAATTGACCTTTCTCTGAGATCATTTGAGAGAATAAAAAACTTAACCCGTTAAATACAACTTATAGTTTACAAATTGCTTTTATTAGTGTCTTGTTTGAGCGGCATTTAGAAGCTGGGTACATAACAAAGAATATAAATATATACCCAGAAGTTGAAAATCCGTCACACTTTAGGTTATTTCAATCATACGACAACGTAACAGTCCAACGGGTAACTGACTCCATCCTAAGCACCTTGACAAAACACAAGACAGCACAGGACGCTCATTTGATTCAACTGAGGACACCACAACACACCCGCTTCTTGACGCTCATAGAGGCCATTTTAGATCTTTGTTCAGAAATTCCCCCAAAAAATCGTTCCCTTGTCTACAATCGATCTATTATAAGGTTTGATCTAGCTACTGGCGATCAATCAGATTTAATGTCGATATATTTTTCCCTTGCTTACATTCCCTATAGCCAGTTCTCTGTGACAATTAACGTTAGTAGAAATGGTCTGTGTTAAAGAACAATAGACGGTGGTGTTACTGGAGAAAGAAGCTACTTCTTTACGGCCATATAATTGTACGACTGTATTAGATAGTTTTCACTGATGCTATTTATAATTACCTGTGTAGCTGATGTTTTGAGAGGATAAGTCACAGTCGACCAAAGGTCGGCGAGGTCTAAAATTTCTGAAAAACTCCCAAAATCGAGGGCAGGAACACCGATATTGACCTTGGCATTTACCTGGCGTTTGTTTAGGTTAAAAATCAACCTCTTCTCCAAACATATGCTATCCCCCACCTACATCGAGGTCGGAGGTGACGAATACGAAATCAGTTTGACCTTGACCTTGTATTTTATAAATCTATATATATTTTTTGCTTACAAGGCGAAAACCAAGACCAAGGTCAAAACAATGGTGATATTAGAGACCCACGACTACGGTTTTGGGGCCGAAGCCGAATTTTGAAGACTAGATCTACCTAGCTGGCCATTTGGTCGACGTCGACCTATCATATCCAAACTTCGGCTACCCCTTAAGTTGAGGTCGAAGGTCACTATTTTGCCAAAACGAAGGCCACTGCCGTTGTTCACATCCTCAATTTACGTGGGGTAGCCAAAGCTTGGAGACGATCCGGTAACTTACACCTTCTGAAAAAAATTCCCAAACAGGTCGACCCCGGTCGATCGTCTCCGAACTTCGGCTATCGTCTAAAGTCGAGGTCGGGAACATAAAGGTCCAAGGCAGTGACCTTGGTTTTGACCTTGATATTGACCTTGAAATTGCTGTTTTCTTTTAAACTAAAAACTTGACCACCTCAGATTGTCTCCAAATTCTGAATAGGTCGGTTTAACACCAAGAAAACACCACGCATATGGTTATTTGGATGTCAGAGGGTGTCGATCCTCCCAAAACTTCGGCTATCCTCCCCCTAAATTGTGGTCGTAGGTCACGAATATGACCTTTGTTTTGATCTTGAACTTGATCTTTACCTTTTCTTCTTTTTCTTCTTTCTACGTAGGTGCACTTATACCGTAACCATATTTTTCCTGGTATAAAGGTGAAGATATTGACGTGTAATAGTTTTTAGTACTCAAGACATAAAATAGGTAACGATTCTAAGGGGATTGTCAATAGTGCGTCACTCAAATATACTGGGCTCAAATAAGGACTGTAGATTGAAAGACCGGTTAGTGCTTGGGCTGAGATTAGGGCGTGTTAAGTATGGCTGCGTTTTAAACGTCGAAGAATAAAACATCTGACTGTTACCATTTCTGTAATCATTTCTGTGAAAAGTGTTTGCCCTGCACGGAATTCAGTAGTGCCCGTTAACTCCCTTTATTATTTGATTCTTTCTATTACATAAATATAACAAGTTATCAAAATAAAATACTATCTTCCCTTTTGTCATGTTTATTCGACAAACAGTTAGCCAGACGAAAGCATTATGGGTCCATATGATAAAAAACATAAAGGACAGTGTACTGTTATAGAAGCCATATGGTAACATCGCACGCTTTAATTTGGGTTATCGCACAGATAAACACAGAGTTAGCGGGGAAAATTTTGTATTCAGGAAGAACAACGCTGAGTTAAGATGAGACATTTTTGTGAGTATATAAAATACACGATAGGAGGAAAATCAATTCTAAAGTTTATTTGCTTTTTGTTTAGGTTGTTCTAAAAAATACAACCTGTTTAAACGTTGTACTCAAAATGAATTCTCGTAGGCAGCATTACTTACTTCTCACAAAAGACAAAGTACCCATAAGTTGAAAAGTCGGTGAACCGGCCTTGATGTGTTGGTGTCTTTCGCTCATACTTATAATTGTAAAGAGTTTCCACAGTGAACGAGTGGTCAGCTGAAGTTAACTGTGTCCAAGTGGGACCCAGCTAACGAGTAGTTTTTTTTCTATAATTCTGATCTCCCCTGTCTGGCATCAAAGTGAAGAATGAACCAATCAAACAACAAGATTTAAAAATGGCGCCACGCCTTCTTCTTTGGAACATTTTTTACAGCAAAGATGACAAATTCTTGGATTTCTTCCTCTGTTGGGTCAACCAAACATTAACCTTCCACTTCTGCGTGGTCCTGTATCAATAAGTTATACAGCACCTTAACCTGGTACTGTCCATTTATGACCGAGATGTACGGGTACACTGGTATTGTATGGAAGTTGCTGATACATTCAGAATACCGAGGTGTACAGATAGACTGGTAGGCCCTACTGTATGGAGATTGCCGATACATTCAGAATACAGAGGTGTACGGATAGACTGGTATTGTATGGAGGTTGCTGATGCATTCAGAAAACCGTGGTGTACAGGTAGACGCGTACTATATGGAGGTTGCTGATACATTCAGAATACCGAGGTGTATGGGTAGACTAGTATGGTATAGAGGTTGCTGATACATTCAGAATACCGAGGTGTACGGATAGACTGGTATTGTATTGAGGTTGCTGATACATTCAGAATACCCAGGTGTACAGATAGACTGGTACTGTATGGAGGTTACTGATACATTCAGAATACAGAGGTGTACGGATAGACTGGTATTGTATTGAGGTTGCTGATACATTCAGAATACCCAG
>JAVFBZ010181990.1:0-15288 GCA_032466195.1 Katharina tunicata
AAGCGGTGAAGGTGTGTCAGCCCAATCGGTGAAGGTGTGCCAGCCCAATCGGTGAAGGTGTGTCAGCCCAAGCGGTAAAGGTGTGCCAGCCCAATCGGCGAAGGTGTGCCAGCCCAATCGGTGAAGGTATGCCAGCCCAATCGGTTAAGGTGTGCCAGCCCAATCGGTGAAGGTGTGTCAGCCCAATCAGTGAAGGTGTGCCAGCCCAATCGGTGAAGGTGTGCCAGCCCAATCAGTGAAGGAAACCACCATAAACGACGCTGGCAACATGCAAGACAGGACAAACATTTATATAACATTAACAAAACAGAACACCACAACAAATCAGCATGCTGTGCTCCTTAGCTCAAAGAGCACTAGGACACAGAAGGCCCCCACCCAACCACCAGCTCAACATTCTGGAAGATGTATTTCGAGAAGTGCTTTAGTTTGGAGGTGTTTATGCAAAATTTAAATAAAATGCCAAGCCAAGAACGTCTTTCTTTCATGTCGATCGTGATCTTCTTGTTTTTCGAAGTCATGACTGCATATAAACACATACAAGACAAAAATGACTCTTTTATACCACAAATTTATTCGCAAATATACAAAATTTAAAGAGCAACATTCGTTATGTTCAGTATTATACATTGTACAAAAGCAACAATGAACTGCATTTGAGCATCCAATTGACCTATATATTATAACATCTGTTATAATAAGCCTGCTTCTATATTGGGGGGGGCTTGTTTGAGTGGAAATATTACTGAAACTTGCAGAAATAAGTAAGTTTTGTGATTTCGTTGTGCGAAAATGTTAATACTTGGCAGTCTTAAACAGAGCCTACATATCCAGCGTGCGCTACGCCCATATCAAACTTTGGATGCTTCTTAGACCAAACAGCTGATTCAACTTCCAATAATCTGAGTCAGGTGGAATTTTTGGCAAGAGGTATAGCCTCATCACCAAAAAAAAAAAATTAATAAAAATAACAAATTAACACTCCACCAAAAAAAACCCACAAAAAGAAGGTATTTCTATTGAATTTTCTATTGGGTGAGCCAAGAGAATGTACTTGAGCCTATTCTTAAGATTTGCAAATGTTGTTCATATTGTAAAAAAAAATTTAAAAAAATGAACTATTCAAGAAGAAAATTTTCAAAATCTTCACCTTTACACAGTCTTTTTCTTTACATTATTTTTTCGTGTGTTTTTATTTTTCCATACAAAAACAGAAGTAAAATACTAGTTGCAGTCATAAATATATTTTGTTTACAACACGAATATACAAAGAATAATATAAAAAAAACTGTGTTCTGGCTTCAATATTGTTTAATTTAGAACGTTAAGTTCATTGCTCTGAGTGAATATGTCAAAAAAGGCAGTTCTATCTGGTATAATACAATAACAAAAAATCAAAATAAAAATGCTACATTTATTCCATGCTAGTGATAAATCTGTTCAAAAGCAAATGATAAACATTACACAAAACTTTGTAAAATTGAAAGGAAAGCGTAAAATTTACAACATAATTAAATAAAACCTATAGTGATATAATTTACAATGAACTTTTGCTTTCAATCCTAAATAATACTTTAAGTGACTGAATAGAATACATCATCATTATATTATTATAACCTTTTAAAAAGCAGCTGGCCTACTCAGATCATATAATATCTAAAGTATCTTTCAACATTTTTTTGTACTTGTAAAATATGATTTCTTTGACATCCCTCCTCCTCGCGTCCCACTAAAAAAATATCCATGACTCATTCTACATTTCCTATTGAGATCAAATGGCCAGCAGTAATGTCAAAGTCCTGCTCAAATGATAGAAGACTTATAATAAAACAATGTATTTTACATGGTCAATGTTTGGTTTACAAAATACTAGAAGCATACTATGTATGTTAAACCAGTTCACAAATCAACTAATTTAGATATATAGACAATTATAGGAAATTTCAAGTTTTTTTCAACGTACAGCTTAAAGGAAATAATGGAAGATCATTTTGTATTTTTACACTTTTGCACTTTTTTAGATAACATTTCTTTTCAATCAACTTCAAATTGTAAGAGAGGTCGGGTACTACAATTGTTCATTATCAAACTGTCAATAAAAAGTTCACTCAAATTTTCTCTGATATGGGGGCATTTCTTAAAACGAAGACTTAAACAATGGCATGTTAAAGAAAATATATACATTGATGTAAATCTTTGTTGTAAAACAAAATTACAAATTTAATTTTCAAACTGTACATAATAAAAACTATCTTTGGTAAATTTAATTTAAAACATAATTTATAATTTTATTGCATTTTATGCCACTATTTATCAACAGCAATAGTGGCATAAAATGCAATGCAGGAGACTTAAATTTAAACATAAATTAAAAAAATTAAAAAAATGGCCAGGTTCTTTAGCCAGTAACGCCTGCGGTCCAGTCTGATCCCATTTCACTGGTCTAATCTTATTGTTTGTTTGAATAGCGTCTTTTCAGTACTTAAAATTATTTCACTCATATGATGGCATGTTAATATTTTATGTCAGACAAGTATAATATTAAGCCAATTTACCTCCTTCCACATTTCTTATAAGAACAGTTTTAGTTTTAAAACATTTTTTGAGAAAAATGTAGCTCATTTAAAAAAATTCAGTTTCAGAAACACACAAAAGAAAACAACAATTTTATTCTTAACGAAGTTAGGGATTCCATCACTCTAAATCACACTAAACTTGCTTGGTGGGTGGTGTGATGTGACCTCTATGTCCAAAAATAAAAATATCTCACAAAGCTATAATACCAAGGGTCAATTTCTCAAAGCAGTTTTATAAATCTAGCATTTTGAAACACACTTAAATTTAAACATGCCATTTTTAGAGCATTACCATTGACATCATATAAAAATAATGTATATCCATATAACAAAAACATGACAGTAGAAACTGTTACGGAGAGGTTTTACTGAGCCCATCATCTGTTACGGGGAGGTTTTACTGAGCCCATCATCTGTTACGGAGAGGTTTTACTGAGCACATCTTAACACACAGAGAACATGTACTTGCTTTACATATTTATTGTCATGTACTTAATTAAAGGCTAATTATAATGACGGATATAATAATCTTCAGTATTCAGTAGTTGGCCTTCTCAATGAAAACGCCTTGACACTGACCCAGGTGTATGAGTACTTGTTTGCTTTTCATGTATTAAGCAAAAGGTGCCACAAGCACAAAATGTGAAGGAATAAATGATAGTAAATGACACTACAAGAGAAGTGGAACTCAGACGAACGAAAAACTCATTCCCACATTCCTCTCCTGATGATGGCAGATGAAGATGAGCATCTTCTTCATCCGAGTTACACTAGTCTTGTTTAACGACATATTCACAGGTAAATATTAACCTCACCTAATTTTAAGTATTTTCATGTTGTTCGGCAGCAACCTATTAGATTGAACAGATCAACAGTCAGTAGTTCAGAAAACGTTGGAGGCCGAGACCCAGATAAGACTGACGTCAGATTGCAGATACTGCCAGATAGTCTAGGTGGAAGATATTTACTGCAAAGGTCTTAGCCTATAAAATTTAGGCAGATCAACAATTCTGCTCAATCTAAGAGTTGTTATCCCCCCAAAAAACGAAAATGCTGCTAACGGTCACTTCTTAAACAGCACACAATTTGTGAAAGTGACTGGTCACATGACAATTAGTTGGTAAACACTAAGTTTAACAGTAAAACACCTCTTTAAATAATATAACTTGACTAAAGTTACATGATGTTATTAGTGGAAGCTAAATCATTCTTTGTTTTTAAAGTGGTGTTTTCAATATCACAACAGTATGGAAAGACAGAAAAGAATGCTAGTTTCTCATTGGTAACACATGAAGGCTAGTTATGTGCTATTCAATGTACTACTTTAAATAACATAAAAATGATATAGCTTCAACTAGTATTATGTATATCCCGTAACTTTAGCTCAGGTAAAGATGTTTCACTGTTGAACTTTGGATTTGCCATTGTTCTATTGATATAAATTCTAACCGAAAGTTTTAACTTAGTAAATCATCACGTTCAAATTGTTTATGGTTGTGTTGTTGATAACAGTTAAAATAAATCATTGATTCTGGACAAGAGAAAAGTCAACAACATTATGAGATGTCATTTAACCATGGGATGACTTTTATAGATCTTGAACAAGTGGTCCAGGAACAGTCTTTGAGAGGTGTTTATTTTTGCTGTGCTACAAATCAATTGATCAGATGTTAATTAAGTGAGCAGGTATCAGGGCCCATTGACTATGAGGTCACTATAAAGAATGTTGATCTGGTGTTACTTTGGTTTAAACTTATTATTTTCTTTCGTTAATTCATTATAATGTTTGGAATAACAACAGAGCACCTGTGAAATCTGTGTTAGACACAATGTAAGATGCCATTGAAACAAGGTACATAAAGATCATACACACAGCTTCACAGAGATCAAAAAATTAAGTCAAAGTAAAATTTATTCAAACATTTGATTTTTTTTCAAAATTGTCATTTAGTTCCTTCAAAAATTCTTCCTTTGATTTTTAGGTGTCCATTTTTTTTTAACCGTATGACCCTCGATCCTACCCTGGTAGTCTCATTATAATTATATGTACTCTAACTATAGCTGTATTGTAGCCTGGAGTTGGGGGGTTAATATTCTTTGAAAGGTACTTTTTGCTCCATTAAAAGAATATAAAATTAACAATATTAAATTATTCCATTTGACAATTGGAAACATATCCCCTTTAACCCTGGATAAGTCGTAACAAATCAAGCTAAGAGATCAACTCTCATGAATAAAAATTGCATTTAACAGCATTTGATAAAAAATCATTTATATATTTATATCTGTATGATATCGTCACAGGCATTTAAGCAAACCAAATATTTTGGTCATATATTATTGTTAAGCTGCATACATCACTGTAGTACACAGAATAGACTTGGCACCCGTTTTCAGGAGCAATGAATATCCACAGATCGTATAATCAGCCACTGCTAGAGTCATACACAAATATGTCCAAGACTGGGCTTTGTATTGTGATAAAAAGGTAAAATGTGTGATGCATATTAACGTCACAAGCTTTTTGATCACACTTAAACAAGATAAACCATATATATGGGCTCAGTTTGAAACCTGCCCTCTTGAGCCATATAGTATTTGCTTTAATGATATTTCGTTTCTATCGGTTAGCTTTTTGAATACCTAAGCTCGCTAGGCCTTTCTGCATATGACTTAAAAAAAATGTCAAATTAATATTCCGACACTTTTTGATCGTCTTGCTTTTGGGATAAACCTGATTAAAAATCCATCTTTAAAACATTGTGAAGAGAAATACCCTGTAGATGACCCTCTATTGGTAAACACTGTGACTGTCATATTTTTGCTGGACTAGATCATTCACTTCTTGGAAACTGCCTCCTATCATTTTCTCTCAAAGGCTTGGTGACTTTGGAAGGCTGAAACAAAGAAACAAACAAAGGATAAACAAAATAAACATTTTAAAACTGAGTTTTGAATTTCTAAATCGAAGATTGGTTGCTGGAATTTTACACCCTGCTCAAGGTTATGTCACTGATATTGTTCCAATCACCATACAAGTAGGTTTGTTTGTATGATAAGGGCTACACACCGTAGTCAAGGCCATTTTCCTCACATGGTGTGCAAGTAAATCACGTCAATAACAACACAGGACATTCACAGGACACAACAACTCTTTCTGATTTGTTTTATCTCAGAGAGCACCGGACCACAGAAAGCTCTCACCAACAACCTGCATATATTACAAAGAAAACTCACCTTTGTAAAACTGAGCAGGAAAGACAACGGTGGGTAACAATTCTGATACTTTCTTTAAAATGGTAGATTGAGGAGCGAGATCAGCCCGGCTGTTCCATATCTGTATAATGTCATCTCTATCACGTACACTCACAGACAAACCACCTACTTCATCTCCTGGAAAAACAAAACATCTCTGATTATTTGGGATGATAAATTAAATTTAAACTTCAGATCCATTCTTAGTACATAAATCTTTCAATTTGAATTACACTGTTATTGGTTATTTTACTACTGTGATGATGGTGACAATAATAACAGACGAATTTTTGGTAAACCAAGATATTTATTTGATTAGTGTTTAACATCATACTCAAGGGTGTTTAAGTTAAATGACAACTTTGAGTTGCTGTACATTGTGGAAAACGGAGAAAGAAGCTAGAAAAGGCTCCCTGGGGACCTCGACAGCAACCAGAAAACTATCGTAATATAAGTAAGGTCAAGAAACAGACTCAAAGTAAAACTTTTACTGAGTAGAGTGAACGGCAGTTAGAAACTAACTGTGAGCCAAGATGGTATCAACCCAACTCCTCAGGTCACTAGGAACTAAAACACATACCTATTTCTGGCAAGCAGATATATTAAATTAGATATTCATGGCACAAAATTATGGAACAAAACAAAATCAAAAAGCAATATGAGATTGTTTGAAACATACAGAATGTTGTGTATGAGTTTCAAAGTGATATGTTCATCGGTCACTCGGATATGGCTCGGCCAAAATAATGGACACACAGCTTATATACATTATTTATGTGAAAGTTTGCTTCCTTACATAAAACTTGTTCTTTGTTTGAATATGAAGACGAATGTAGTATCCACTTTTCAAAAGCCTAAGATAAATGGTTACCAAGATACAGCCTGGATAAGGCATAGATGTAAAAAAAAGGGGAAGAACAAACAGCTAAATTTATGTGAAAATTTGCATACTTCTGTGACATGTTGCACACAGAATAAGTGGATGAGGGTATATACTACCGTAACTAATTGCTATAAAACATAATTGCATTATGTTTTATTCACTCTATTTAAATCCTTTATGTTTAAGCTAAAAGTAGAAAAGAGAGGTTATAAACTGTATATAAAACCTTCTGCCATGGATTCAGAAAACTGTTCTCCTATAGCCGCAAGTAACAATTCCTTCCATACGGATTCCTGGAAAATATGCAATCAAACACACATTTTAACTCAGTAATGTCTTTGGACTTTGAAAAAAACAGAGAAAACTTAAGATGTGCTTAATGTAGCCTACAGAGGGGTAACCAATCTAAAAGCATAAGCCTTTTGGGAATTTAACGACAAATAAATCAGATTCATATAATGTTTGTGTTAACATTGTGAAGAGTCATTTAAATAGAACCCTTTTGCACATTTTTACAGTCCTAGTTCTAAATCTTCAGAGCTGTTAAATATCCAAATTTAACATATCAACGTATCAGTATATATAGTTATTGGCTGTTAGAAAATCAGCTCCTGGTCAAACCCATTAGCAAGAAATAAACAACTCCTTTTTATAAGTGTTAAGTCTGATTTGGCCTGGGGGCATAGTGTTAGCCAGAGAGGGGTCTCGGGTGTCTTTGACACACCCAAGAAGCCATTTGAGACACCCTATTTCTATCAAATTAAACATGAGAACGATCTATAGGCAAATGTCAGAATGAATATTATTTTATCATCAAGGTTCGTTATTCATCTGTATGAAAAATTTAAATGAGACCTTGTTTCTGTGAAAATAGTGGTTTGAGACTCCCTCTTGCTGATATCTGGCTAATACTATGCCTGGGGGTGGGATCCCTTGGCCTGGCGATTAACAACCAAATTCCCTCCAGTAAAGAAATAAAATCTTAATCTATCCTCTAACAAGAAAAATAAGTTTTGAACATACTGTATCAAATTTATGACATTTCATTCTCCAGTTGCCTCCTTTACAATTGTATTCCTCTTCCCTGGAACAACAAATAAAACGTTTAGTTTAGTATGACTGTAAACAGTATAAATGCTAACCACAAAATTGAAACAATGGAGTAAAAAATTCAGAAATGAAAAGAACAGTAAGAATGGAAAACTTCTTTGAGTGTCATTCAGAAGCTGGTAGGTATAGAACACAGACACATTGTTATGGATTACAACTTCTAGGTTTATTAGCACCCAACTTTCGCTTGATAACATCTTAGAATCTAGACCGAATTGTCGCGTGCTAATAAACCTAGAAGTTGTAATCCATAACAATGTGTCTGTGTTCTAAGAAAAGAAAAAGAGGTATAACGGCCTAGCCGTCTTGCGAGAGAAAAGCGGTAAAGGCCAAGGGATAAAACCTAGTTACAGCCTGGGGAAAGACAACACATCAATGACAATTTGTTTTAAAAACAATGAGTCCATAACAACACAGAACTACAAAGATAAGAGATACAAATAAACTTAAGGATTATGTTCAACTGGTGCAGCCCCAAGAGCACAACTCTAATTATGCACAAGCTCATAAAGCTTATGATTTATTTCTTTGATTGGTATCAATCAAGGGTATTTCACTTTTTTCCCGTTTTTGTCAGATAATAAAGACTTGTATATAAAGAAACAGCTAGCGATCTCAGTGGACAGCATGTTCTTTACATAGATACATGTATATGATCCACAGACAGGGTCCACCCAGTGTGGTACATCAGAGGCCGATCCGCAGGGTTTACCCAGTGCACGGCTCATAAAGATATTAAAAAAGATTAGGAGCTTACCATACAGGCTTTCTTGAGAATCTCATGAGGTGATAACTATATCGACTACACAGTATATCTACAGCTGGTATGTTATTATAAACACTCCAAAAACTCTGAAAATTAAACAACAAAAATTCAGAATTTATAGTTCTTCACATGGTTCAAAAAGAAGAAAAAATACCCATCAATACCTGTTTTTGAATCTAAACAAACTACTGACTGTGTTTCAGAGGGTCTTGATAAACTGTTTCAAATATTCTCAATCCAGTGTGAACTAGCTACTTATACCTCTATACATACAGAATAAACAAATACATTTTTTGTTTATTTATTTATTACAAATTACATGCTTAAATTTGGCCTCACCTGTACAGTTGATACTGTGTAAAGTTTTCTTAACGACTTTTCATACTCTGCCACGGAAGTTCCTGGGATGGATCTAAAATAACATAGATGCAGGCCTGTGTTGTAATGTTTTCTGGCATAACCTAAAAACCTGTCCTCTAAAATGTTCATGATAACCAGCATTTGCATTCTCTTTAGTTTTGTAAAAATATTTAAATGTGCATTCCGAAAAAAACAAAAAAACTCAAATCTCTTTATTATATTAATACATACTTTATTTCATGGCTGAAGGAAAATATGCCACCTTAGATTAAAATTTGAATGATTTGGGAAACCTCTAAATCATCCCGTTCTCCTCAACAGCACAGGTGGCGATGCCTGTCTGTGCATTTCTCTGAATACAAGACACTGTCCCTGCCCCTCCCTCAATGTGCTGAGTCCCCCCACCCCCAATTTTGCCAACCACATACATGTATATCAATGATACCTACATGTGATATCTACAGAAAAAAGGTTATGGAATGTCTGTGTATCCCAGCTGCCATGAGAAAAATCCAGAATTTAAAGTAAACCCACACAATATGCAGCTGTGAGGTTAAAATTGCACAGTTTCTTACAATTTTCTTGCGAATTGTTCGTCAACTGTTGACATCATATCTTTTATGAAAGCTGAGATCATTCTTAAATCTTAATCCATTTTAGGTCAAGTTTTGCTTACAAAGTTGTACTGTCCAAAAACAGCAGAAAATATTTTCAAATGTGGAAAGTATGTGTTTTTGGTCGTGCCAGATATATAAAATAGGTTGGTCAGACAAGATAAAAAAAATTCTTAAAATTAAACATTAAATATTATAAAATTTATAATAAGTTTGAACTCCATAAGGAACCAAATGTATATCACACATCAAAGTAACATCCTAACATATAATTCCTCATGGAACAAACAATGGCCTTGAAAGTAATTCCCTCTCCACCTGGGAAATTGGAGGTAGGCTCAATTGGAGCCTTCGAAGTAACTAACTTTCCACCTGTTAGCATGATTACTCAAAGTAAACCAAGCCAAGAAAAATAATCAGTAATCATTGTCAGTGACTATTTTCAAACAATGATAATAAAACACTTTTATATTTGTGTATAATAATAAATATGTTGAAGAAAATCACAACAGAACATGAATAATATTTAAGTAAATGTTTACCATAATAAAGTATCAGTTGGGTTCACTTAATGTGAATAATATATATATTTATAAAATGTAGAGTAAGAAATTTTACTTGCCTACACCTACATGTATCTCCACATTTATAAATAATATATATATATATATGAAAGCACTGTCTTACCATAAAAAAAAACTAAGATATCAACAAATCACAGATTTAAGATACTAAACAATTACAAGGTTTCCGACACTTTTCCAAAATAACATATTTTTTGCCTGTTCAAAAACCAAAGCCAGAAACAAATTCAAAGTGAAAGTACTAAAACGGCAATTTTTTCTTCTCCCATCATTGTTATAACTTTTATAAAACAATTGTTTGAAAAATGGTTATTAAAGCAGCGTGAAAAAACTTGGCTTTGTTTTGCCAAAGAATAATCTATAACTACGTCTGTAAAACCTTGGTACATTGACTCACATAAGAGCTCATCTGTCAAAGTTAGATTTATGTTTTGTTGTTGTTGTTTCGTTATAATTCGGTAAACTTCTTTTGAGTTCAACCTACTTGTCTAGCCAGAATGTCCATGGTGTGTTTAATGGTACGCCAGTTTGTTCTGACGAATGGATTTCCGACAAAGCAGATCGTGGAAGCTTAGGACTCTCTGGATTTGTTTGGATGACTTCTGTCTTCAAACTGTCACAAATATTTGACGCCGCCATTTCCAGTAGGCAGTGTCACGTGACTTCTCTTTGAACTGTTCAACAAGGCTGTGTGAGGGGCCGTAGGTTCGATTCCACTTGCCTCCAGATTATTCCAAAATCTTCTTCTTCTTTTTTTTTTGGTTTTAACTCGAAATGCCTCAAAATATGGAGAGAAAAATATCCTAGTTGCGTTTTTTTTTTTAAATTGTATTCACATGTCCAGCATAATATTTATTTAACGATTTCTGTCAAACGTGTTATTATCCATACCATTCATTATAATATATGTGAGTATGTCTTCAGCCTTCGTTATTATGATAGAGCAACCAACGGCCGGCATGTACGTCTATGTGTTTGCTTTCCGTTCCGGCAATCTTTTTCAGTGGTGGTATTCTTTACAAAATGAGAAAGAAGTCATGTCGGTACGCAAAACATTATATCTTCCGGCTTCCCAACTTTACTTGCTTTTGCAACACATGCATAAAGATATACCACTTCCCTGTTCGGAGCTTGAGCTGAATAACTTTAAAATAAAAGTTAGTAGGCCTACTCTTCATACACGTTTTTGAAGTTTAAGAATTAATCAACAAACATGCACAATGCTTGTAAATGTGTTTATAAGACATGCCACCGGTTTATATCTGTGCTATTTTAAACTTTTCTAGCGTATAAAATCATTTTAAAAAAACTTTTTCGTCATTGGATTTATAAAATATGAAATTTGATTCGTGTCTTTTTATGACAATTAAAGGATACGTGTATACATACATTAACTATCGACGTAGCGTTTTCTCTACAAGTTTAAAGTTGAACAAATAAATCTGGACCGTATATATTTACTCATGATAGATAGGGGGTGGTAAAATCAAGGCCTGTATATATAGTAGATAACAAATCTGAAATCAGATGACTTGACTAAAGGGAGATAATATAATCTTCGACCCCCTGCAAGTCATATGACATATCACGTGCAAACCACCTCATTCAAGATGGCGGATAGGTTGTGTTGGGGAACTGTCTTGCTGGCAATTTTGGCGTTTTTCGTACCAGGCGTTGAAGCGTTTGATGCCGGCGATGCCATAGCGCTGGTTCTAGGCCTTATAATTGGAATTTTAGGAATTTGTGCCTGTCTCGGGTATTACGCAAGGAGAAGAGCGGGTTAGCAGCAATGATAGCGTGTCTGAGATTGACAAAAATAATGGCAAGGAAGGTTTTGAACGATGAATGTGACAGACTAAGTCTGATGAGTTAAAAACTATGAATAGATGTTAATGGTAATGTCGCTACATCAGCATTCATAAACAACTCTCAAATTTCCATTTCTGGGTTCTGACTTTTCTACAAATCTACTGTAATTTCCTGTCTAAAATCACTGAAATGTATCTGCTAAAACTGAAATAATCTACAATTGGCCTACTGGGTTACAGTACTGAACTAGGATTAATTGTTGGAAAACCATGATTCACATCTCTGGAGATGAGGGTAGAGTTTTCAGTCAGCCAAGAGGGAATTAAAAGGGACTGATGGACATTCTTAAACTTGTCCTGAGTGGCACCATATGTTTGAGTAACTACAGTTCTCCTGTTACATATCATTATTATACTCCAGTGGCCATATCCTTTACAAAAGTAATGTTACCTGTGATTCAACAAGAATGATGGACAGTCAAATTAAACAAAGACTTGATAAGCTATGCCTGCAATCCAAAATGATCCTGAACTGATGAGAAACTAACTGAAACAACAAGCAAATGAGAATTGGACTGGACTGTATTTTTTTCTTCTATTCACTGTGCTATGAAAGATGACCAGACCACACACATCACAGATGATCAGTACTTTTCAATATTCTGTATCAAGTGGGGGCATTAATATGACAAACTCTATGTAACAGTTATACCAGCAAACAAACAAACAAAACATGTTTGTCTTGCCAGAACAATAAATTCTTGGTAGATAAATAATTTAACAAAATAGCAACCTATGACTTTTTCTTTTCAACTTGGTGCCAGTTGGTGGCTTACTACTTCATATGCATTAATCTATGGAACTAGGAACCTAATAAAATAAGTGCTATTACAATATTTTTCAGAACTTTCAACTCTTTAAACTTCAAATTGACTCCAGATTCGTACATTAAATGTAATATTATATTTACTGGCAATCATACCAGTTTCTAATGTTATTTTTTTTAAACCTGATATAGACTTAAAAATATATATGTACATTTATATAGGTTAACTTGAGCAACAGCAGATCACAACTGTTTTTTCTTCTAAAATTCTAAAACAATGGCTGTTGTATAAAATGTTGCAACATATGATATATATAAGCTGTTGCACACAGTTGTTTAATGGTTCATTGACGCCCTTATTTCAAGTCTGGCTTTTGTTTTCCCTATTCTTAGTAACAGTTACAGGCCCCAGAAATGTAAATTCTGAGATTGTTAATGTTTTATTTTCAGTTCGTTTTAAATCATACACTCCTGTCCTTTATGTACATTTACATAGTATTTATATTCAATCATTTGTTTGTACATTAAATGTAGGTTTATGTTTAAGGATATATTTAAAAAAAATTTTCCACCAAAACACTGATTTATGCTCTTAATTAATTCTACTCAGTTCGAGTTATTTAACATAGGGAAAATGCGTATTATGAATGTCTGGGTTGAATAATTAGTTACAATAAAAACCCTGAAAGCTCATATAGTAAGTTAACACAAGTTTGCATAATTACCACGAAGAATAATTTTATAGCCAAAACTGTAACTGATTAAAAGCCAGATGTTGACTTTTGAATATAGTATAGATAAAGAAATATATCTAATAAATCTTTCTACTCAGTGTTTTAGTTCAATTTTCAATGTGAAATACTTGATTTATGAAGTTGTGTTTTTGGAGTTCAGTTTAAGATCCTCTCTTTTCAGCTTTGCTTAAGTCTCATGAATCTGTCAATTGAAATATCGTGTTGAAATTTTATATTGTTTTGAAACATTCCAAGAAAAGATATCTAGGTCAAATAGAACAGTAGAAATTTTACTCTCAACACCCACAAAACAGTTTGGCGGATAAATTTTGTATGATTCTTGCATGATTTCATTTTATACATAATTTTGGTTATTTGAATGTTTAATTTTTCATAAGGGCTTGTAGATATTCTTTTAATTGTTTTGTATTTATGGGATTTTGCAAAGCCCAGTCCACAAATAAAAATGCAACCACGTTCAAATTTATTAAAAAGCAGTTATGTCCCTTCAATTATGACACAGGCTCCACAAGTTGTATCTTATAGATAATTATGGCTGATAAGATATAAGTGGTAATGAAAAAAGCATAGACTGGTTTGTACATGCATCATGTGTTTGTAAATCAGATTTTCAATAGATTTGTATTTTATAATTTGTCATGTTAACTTAGTATTTGGAATTTCTAACAATATATTTTACTATGTATATACAATTCTAATTGTGTTTGAATCCATTTATTGCTATTTATATGGATAATGATATATGCGTGCAAAGCGACCAATCTCCTGTGTACAGAAACCGCCAATAAACTGTCTATAGCTCTTACAGACTAAACAAATTGTAATTGCACTAAATAAAAACCCAACACTCAGGTAAGAAGAAGGTTGTTGTTAATTGAGATGTTGCGGACGGATGGCGGGAGACACCAGGAAACCAATCTGTTGGGGCGTCATTTTTATCGTTCTGTGTCATCTTTGTTTCCATATTGACAGATCCGAACCATGGGGCGGGTGGTTGGGCGAGAGCTTCTGGTGCTCTCTAAACTTAGGGTCACCAGAAAGCTGAAATGTTGTGGTGTCCTGTAAAATGTCATGTATATTGCCAGCGTCGGTAATGGTTGTTCCTTCACTCATTGAGCTGGCACGCTAAAAGTAAAGTAACCTTAAGTAGGGCGTTAAACCCAAATCAAACAGACACTATAGCATTCTATTACTTTCCTATGATTGCTGTGATATTTCGATTTACACCCTTTTGCATGCGCACTCTGACTCTAAACTAAAACAGCCTCTGTTTCCTTAAACAAAAAAGGAGTTGAGAACAGGCGGCAGCTAATATTACGGATAAAGTTTGGCTAAAATCTGCACTGACCATTTTAATCCGAACCATAGCCTTAGGGCGTCTGGTTGGGCAAGAGAATATTGTGTTGTGGTGCTTTCTGAGTTGTCGGGGCATCAGAAGGCCGATATGTTATAGTGTCCGGTTTTGCGTCCTGTAAATTTGTGATTATTTGCAATTGATGTCGAGGGTGGTTTCCTTCATCCATTGGACTGGCAGCCGTCATACGAGTGAAAATAACCTTAATTTAAGCACAATTCTCGATCAAACAAGTTACAAAGAACCAAAGGGAATGGAAATTAGTATTGATGGCGCATGCAGTTCTAAATTATTAGAACTATGCGCCCCATTACTTTTCGTTTTTTAAGTCAGTCGATCAGTTTATATTAAAAAGTATTGACTGAAGAGTTTTAAGTGATTATATGTGTGCTGATAA
>JAVFBZ010182001.1:0-15287 GCA_032466195.1 Katharina tunicata
CATCTTTAAAGGCTTGTCATATTGATTGTACTGATTTGATTGAAATGAATTTTGGTTCAGAGGTTGTGAAAAGATTTATCAAAAGAATAACACCAAACGTAAACTTCTGCATTGTTTAGTTTTTATTTTATGTCGTTGCAAACATGTGGTATCGTTTCTTTTGGACACTAGTTAACTATATTAAAGGGGCTCAATGCGAAAAAATATAATCGACAGCACCCAGGATCAACAGACAAACGCTAATCTACATTGTAAAACTAATATTCTTGATCATTATACAGGTAGGCGGTTGAATTAAATTGGTGATGTTAGCGCTAGGAGTGAAAAATACAGAAATAACCACTACAGATAATAGTTCGCCTCAATTTAAATGCTGACTAAAGAAAATTATGAGCGTCTAAATATAATCGCCATTCACATATAGATAACAATGTACAGACAAACAAATTTGCACGATGCTTGGTTGACGATTAATGATTTGCGAAGGACCTATGTTCTGCCACGAAATAACTAGTTCAAAACTGAGATTTAATTCAGATTGTTAAAACTTATATTGTTTATTGATTGATACTTGTATGAACCGGCTCGGCTACATACAATATTAAATAAACCACGACGAACAACTTATACTTTTATTGATTGAGTCCCAGGTGTATCATCTGAATTGAACGGAGATGCAATTTCTGCCTCAAGCAGTTTCTGAAACAGATTTTTATATAAATTCATATAATCTTTACGAGCATCAAATGCATATAAATAACAGACAGGGAATCGCATAGCAGCTTCAGTGACCTTGTGGACCAGCCGTACTTGAGGGAGTAGAATGAACAAGGTGTTAACGAGAGACTGTCCATAGAACTTACTAAACTCGCGGACAATAACACTGGGCTTCTTGAAAATGTCACCATCAACCATGAATCCGTGAGGAAACCACCAAAAACAGCTAAAAAGCAAGTGCGGTATAACCGTGACACCTCGATTGTGACAAAACCGTCAGCACTGTATTATGATGTACAGGATAACCCCCCAATACATCTGGCTACAATGTTCGGATTTCAGGTAAGCTACATATACTGGGTCCATGGATTTAAAACATTATTTTTCCTTATATCTTCAGATTTATGCAGAGTCGAGAAATCTTGTGCTGTGTAAAAACTGGTGCGTTGGTAGTTGGATTTCTAAAAAAGAAATCTGAAACGCTAACTGCCTTGGCCATAAAAAGGATTTCAATATAATAAAAAAACATAGCCATTGCTTTGTGCAATAATCAGTATATTTTATTTGAGAAAAAAATGGTTAAGATGTCATTTTCTCAATTACCATTTGTATTTACCCACGATTATTGGCGACTTGGATTGGAATTTTAACATTCACTTAAACTCGTCACGCATTGACGTCAAGATTTTAATATTTTGTTATTACAATCCTCCAGTACCCATAAATACTCCATGCATGCATGCTAGACAAGTAAACTATCTACACTGAAACCGGCCCTTAACTCGTAAACTAAGCATAGTTTGAGAAATGTGTTTGAAAATGATTACTTCATTTTGGTAAGAACGATTTGATTAAGCAAAGTTGTTTTTGTAATGGAACCAAGATACCACTAACTTCCGTCAACCTGGAAGAATAAAAATAAACGTTTGTGAACCTTTTTTTTATGATTTGAGTCCCTATAATATATAACATATACTAACAAGATAATATACCTAGTATAAATGACATGGCGCCAATAAAGCTCAAGAGGGCTTCGGTTGGTTTTATATCCCATTGGCGGCAAAGTAAATTGATTCAAATTGATACCTGTAAATAACTAGTTGATTTATAATAATTTACATAATTGTGAGATGGTTATTTAAATTTGACAAGAATTAAAATTTATTAAAGAATGAAATCAAAACAGAACTGACAGATATGAACATATAGAATTCACTGTGGGAGGAATCCAAATTGGTACTTCTCAAATTCTGATTTAAAAACGGTTTGTTCTATTCGTGGGATCAACTGACTGTAATAACTTGTATAAGCGGCCTTTAGAAGCTGGACACATAACAAAAACGAATCTTGAGTTTGAAAACGGTCTTAGCAACTAGGTCGAAATATCGTTTATTAATATACACAGAAGTTGAAAATCCATCAGTCATGTTTGTGGCGTTAAGAAGTCAACGATTCGTTTAAAAGAATGGTTCCACTTTTTCAGACCTATGTCGTCCAGTGTTGAATTGTTGGACAGGTATTTGTCTAAACAGTATGTTATTCCTTGTTGCAGATCGCCATGGCTAACATCTTCTGGTGTGTTAATATGGCTGTCTTAACGGCTCAGTGCCGATCAGCAATTTGTGCCGATCAACAATTTGCCGCCTCTCTCTATACATCGACTTGTGTCATGTCAGGACTGTGTACCATTCTACAAAGGTCATTGGGAATCAGGTACCGTCTACAGGTTCTTTGCTTGTCTTATAATAAATAAGTTATTCGGTGAAATGTTCATATAGATGTAAAAATCTTTTCAATTTTTCATCATGTTCGGGCCCTTTTAATCCCGTTAAATATAATCTTCTTCAGATTGCCGGTGTTTCGAGGGCCCTCTGCTATTTTCGCCATCATTTACGTGAATGGTGCCACTGATGCCGCATGGGGCTGTCGAGGTTCACCTGGTACAGGTTAGTGCCTAAATAGACGGGGAAGAAATTAAATGGAAAATGTGAACCAATCGTCAAGAATCAGTATCGAGTTAACAGCCAGTGAGTTTGCGTGAAGCTGATTCAGTGTAACCCAGATCTTCGCGTTACTGTTGGAGTTCTGCTTCCAATTGGTTTACACTGTTTGGATAAAAATGATGTAATGATCGAATTTTACTGCAATTTGATCAGTTCCGATTATTAGCTTACATATATATAGCTGATGCGCAATGCCCTTACTCTTCCCTTTTAAGAAGGAGTAGCCACAGACATGGGGGCCAATGGGGCCACATTTACAGTTGTATCTACGAAAATGTTAACCGGGGTAAGTAAGACGTACAAGTTACATGTATCTTCCATGAGGCTCCCCTTTTCGATGACGCCAGAACATATAGTATCCCGAAGAACAGTAACTTTATGGTAACCGTTAAATCCAGATTCCGTTGGCAGACCCCTTAGAACATCTACCTGGTCATAAGAATTTTCACCAGAAGAAAAATAATTGTTACACTTACAGCCCTGGCCCCCCGTACAATCGACCACAACCCTGATCGTCACCCCGGCTGAATCGGCCCCAAAATGTCTTCACTGCAGCTGAACGCTTTGCACGCGACGTAAGACTTTCTCATTCGAAACATTTGTGTCCTGGTTTTTCACAGAGGAAGCAAATCAACTGGCGCCTTCTATGGTAGCTCTGTACTGGTAATTTGTACGATGCTGTTGTGTTTGCGAGTGATTGTCCCCTTGTGCGTGCTCCGCTGTGTTACCCGACGCCCGTTTGCCCATGCCATTATTCAAGTGATGTGTCTCCATGTAAACGCAGGACAACGAAAACTGTTCGTCGGCGTCTATGTTCAATTTCAATTTTCCTTTGTTGTCGGTCTAGGGTTTGCTGCTCTCTAGCCAAAACAAATTCCATTTATTATTTGCCCTCAATGCCAAAGAATTTCACTATAATAATGAACTGCTCATTTTGTTCAACACTGACATACGAAGTACATTCCCAACAAATCTACTGTATAGGGGAGAAACAAGACAAACTACCATGTGCCGGCTAGCTTATCCCCGACCAGTTCCTAATAACCCTTGGTACTATTTCCGGTCGCGAATAATAAGGGGAGTGGGGGTAATTGATCTAGTGTACACGATTGGTCAAAGCGCATAAAATTCACTAAAGCTACTTCCATCACAAGACACTATTCAACGTCAGTTCCACACGTCAACCACGTTCTAAAACACGGCAAGTAAAAGGGTAAAACAATATTCTCAAAATAACAATACAAACATTCTATTTAGATTGATTCAATATTTGTTTGTAATTTCCCGGACAAAGAGAGGATGACAAGACGAGAAGATGTTAGATATGGCGATATGCAACAAGGAATAACATACGTTTTAGACAATTACCTGTCCAACAATTAAAAACTGGACGACTGTTTCCACTTTACAGACCTTTCCCTAAAACAATCTTTCCTTCCACTTAATAAAGTCACAAATACATGAAATTGATTGATTATCAGAGGAGTGGATTGCAGTGGTATTTATCCTCTTAAAATTTCTATCAATAAAACAGTATTGGTGTGGTGTCGTTTAGCATGACGACCCATAATAATCAAAGCTACATTTTTTTCAAAATCACAATTTGCCACAACAGGTCAGACATGAAGTATAATATTCTATTAACATTCCTGGCTCTGGTTGTCAGAACTTTAGCTCAACTTCCAATGGGCTCAAGCAATGGAACTGTGAAAAGTTTCACGTTAATGTTATAATTAAGTTGTATAGGTTAAAATGAAAAACGTGAATGAAACAAATAGTTTTTTTTCCCTTCCTTTAATCTTGATTTTGTTATGATTCAGCGTTAAACTCTTCATTTGTTAGAAATGACACTACTCTATCCCAGGGAGAGCAGCCATGGATGACGCAATGGAACAAGATAAGGAGGAGACGGAAATAGAAAGAAAACTGTCCAAAATGACGTCTATGTTTGTAGTTTGAATGCGCTGCTTACTAAATACCAAAACCCAAGCATTTCTTGATTTAAACGATTCATATGTTTCAGCAGAGCTATTCGACATTCGAAAGACATTTTCATTCGTCAGATATTCACAAGACTTCCGCTTGACATTTCAGTATGTCCCGAACATCAAACCAAAATAATTTCCGATATATGTACAATTTTTGTTTGTTTCTATTAACAATTGTAAGAGCTCACATCCAAGAATAAGAACGTGCTATATTCGCCAGATATAAGACCAACCTTTCTCAATAAGGTGCCGCGTTATAATATGATAAGTGTATCGAGCAAAAGCTCTTTCATTATGAAATATGTAACTTTTTTCATTCCTACTCTAAGATTAGGTTTACATGGTACGACATTCTGAACGTATATTAGATCGAAACAATGGTGTAAAAATGACAGATTTATGCTTCAGTACTTCTCCAATAACCAAATATAATTACAAAAAAAAAGATTAATTGTATGAGGTAAAGTTGATTTGAGTGTGTATTAGAGCAGAACAAAAAAGCGCAACATGCCAAAAATCGCATGCACATGTTCTGTTAAAAAAATGACAAATTTGTCATGTAGCACCCCTTTAATAACACATTATTTAACTTTTCCCTTCCCTGTCATAAGAAAGTTTTATTTTGTGCGACTTCTTTGAATGTATATTAGATCAAAACAAAGAGACACAACGTGCTGTACTCCACTTAATAGGCAAAGTGCTATGTTATGATATTGGTCATGAATCACCTCTTCAATTACAAAATGTTTCATTTTTTTCTTTCAAGTAATATAAGATTAGGTTTACCTGTACGACTACTATGAATGTATAGTAAAACAAAACAAAAAAGTTCCAATATACATTAAAAATAGTCATATCACATAAACCTTATCATATCAGGAGACAAAATTGAAATATTTAGTAATTTAAGAGACACTACATGATACATTTATCATATTCTTACACACCATGATGCTAGGTGAGATGCATCCACTGTTAGCCTCTGTGTTACATAGTGTATCAGACAATGTTCGTCAGGTACATAAGAGTCACACAAGTTATTTAACTTATTAAACTAATTTTTTGTAATTGGAGAGGTTCTTGAAGAAAAAATTATCGTATTTTATACAGCGCGTGGGCATGTGTGGTGTACCCAATTATTGACCGTAGTACCTCTTTGCTTTAATATACATTCAAAAAGGCCGTATCACTGATTGTATAGCAGGAACCAAACAGATGAAGTATGTTGTACTTAGAGGCGCTACTGGACAAACTAATCATATATTTACACAGCTCGATGCCAAGTGGTGTGTACCCAACATTTCGTACTTGAAGAGGCGCTACTGGACACCTTTTTCATAGTTGTACACAGCACGTTTGCGTAGATTTCTCAATTGTGTTCTGATATACATCTAGTCGTACCAGGTAAACCTAATTTTATATAACTGGAAAGAAAATCGTTAAATATTCTGAATAACAGAGATGCAACAGGACAACTTTTAAATATTTGTACGTGGAGGCGCATGCGAGTTTTGTGCACAGGTTTGTTTTGCTCCTTTACACATTCAAATCAACCATGTCATGTACAAGTAATCTTGTGCGGGAATATAAATTTGAAATATTTTGTAATTGGGAAGGTTTGTCTTTTTTCTGGCCCGTAGCACTTCCTCATTCTTGTTATCAGAAATAATTGTATTTTACTTGCATCTGAAATGTATTCGGTTGGTATTCGAAACATTCAAATGTCGTGCGAAAGTCTTTTTAACATCTGACGGATGTGTTTAATGTCTTTTTGATATCTTGCAAAAAGTGTGTGAATGTATGTTTTGAATATCTACTGAATGTCGAATATCAAACTGACAGCATTGTTTGCTTGTCGCAATTTTCTTTTACTCAATAAACATAATAATTTCTTTGAACATCTTTGAACGATGGACTTTCATTTACAGATTCAGGCTTCTTTGATGTTGGCGTCTTGTCTACAAATCGGGATAGGATTTCTAGGTCTGGGTGGTTTGTTAGCCAGACGGATGGGGCATATTTCTGTCACCTGTCTGGTTCTACTGATTGGAATATCTTTTCAGGGTATTGTGACAGCCGTGGGTGAGATACACTGCGGGATGTCCTGTCTGTAAGTAAATCTTAGATAGTCAAAAAATAGGATCAGTCAGTCTAACGTTGTATTAAATATGCTTACTTGCTCATTTCTAACTTGTCTTTATAAATGGGATCAGTCAGTGTAACATTGTATTATATACGATTTAACCGTTATTTATAACGTATCATCAGGAATGGGATAAGTCGGTGTAACATTGAATTATATACGATCTAACCGTAATTTATAACTTATCATCAGGAATGGGATCAGTCAGTGTAACATTGTATTATATACGATCTAACCGTAATTTATAACTTATCATCAGGAATGGGATCAGTCAGTGTAACATTGTATTATATTCGATCTAACTGTAATTTATAGCTTATCATCAGGAATGAGATCAGTCAGTGTAACATTGTACTATATACCATCTAACCGTAATTTATAACCTATCGTCAGGAATGGGATCAGTCAGTGTAACATTGTATTATATTCGATCTAACCGTAATTTATAACTTATCGTCAGGAATGGGATCAGTCAGTGTAACATTGTATTATATTCGATCTAACTGTCATTTATAGCTTATCTTCAGGAATGGGATCAGTCAGTGTAACATTGTATTATATACGATCTAACCGTAATTTATAGCTTATCTTCAGGAATGGGATCAGTCAGTGTAACATTGTATTATATTCGATCTAACCGTAATTTAAAAGTTATCATCAGGAATGGGATCAGTCAGTGTAACATTGTATTATATATGATCTAACCGTAATTTATAACTTATCATCAGGAATGGGATCAGACAGTGTAACATTGTATTATATACGCTTAAACCGTAATGTATTACTTATCTTCAAAGGGCTGGGCTGACGTTTAACTTTTTTAGACAAATAGAAGTTACAATTAAATCCGCCATATAAGTTTTAATGTGCACTTTGGGGACTTAGGCAAACTCTATAAAAGCAAATGCTGATTAAAATAAATGATACAACCAGTGTAATGAATAAAAAATGAGACGAGTCATAGTTAAACTAACATTTTACGTAAAAAGTATGTCTACATTTATTGAAATACGAAAGTTGTTAAGTAAAACATCCCATGGTTCTGTTTTTCTTCACAGACCTGAAGAATAAATTTAAAAAATGTATGAAACAGTTCTGAGCGTTTCTCCTCGGAAAACGGTTCA
The DNA here is from genome assembly GCA_032466195.1 of Katharina tunicata. Lineage (NCBI taxonomy): Eukaryota > Metazoa > Mollusca > Polyplacophora > Chitonida > Mopaliidae > Katharina > Katharina tunicata. The sequence goes on from JAVFBZ010182001.1 coordinate 7,976, forward strand.
TATAACCATATTACAAATTCAAATCGCGGATCATTTTTTAACAAGTGTACAAATTTAATGAAAAAACATGACTTGTCAAACTTACTGAAATCATTACTCAATTGTCAGTCTGTGTGTTTATACACCAAGACCCATGTCGATAGCTACTGCCGTATTCAAATGGTGTCATAAAAACAAATTTTTCGGAAAACTCTTTTTAAAAAACAAAGTATTATACGAGCCAAATACGTTTCCAACATCGTAGTACAATTGCTTTCAATATCGATGTGGAGCGCAACACAGTTGTACTAAGCAGGAGTTTTACCAAAACGTGTATGCTGTCACCTCCGGGTAATATGCTTATAAAGCTTAGAAACCTCTTTAGGCTATCTTGTGTTACAATTATCGATGTAGGTTATGTTGTTTAAAAGAAAATGAAGTATGAACTCTGTCATATTTGCCATTAGTTTAACATGGGGAAACTATCAAGAAAATCGCTTAACTTGTGAATTGATTACTCATAAAAGCAAACTCCTAGCCAAACACATTTTGATAACATGCCATACAATTAAAATAGTTACTTCTAGCCTAGTCTTAGATATTTTAACGAAAAAAATACGACGGTTTTTAGCTTTGTCTACAACGTTTTGTAGTAAAAGATTGCTTTTCCGGCTATACAGAATCACGACAAACCTGTTCCAGGTAGAAATTCTAATCCTACATCCATTTTTGTATGATAATTTGGATACTCTTGCTTTTCTTAATCACCTTTATTTAAAATGCCTTTTCCACTGAGAAATCCATTTAATAGCAATTTTAATCTGTTCGCAAACTTAAACCTTTAGCAGCAGTGTACGTATCGATTTAGACAAAGAGGGGATTTTTTAAAAATTCCCCTAAAAGTGACAAAATCCAGGATGGCGACCAAACCAAGTGATCTAAAAAAGACAACTAAACACAGCTGTAAGGCTGCAAAAGTGGTTTGAACTGTAGAGTAAAAACTAAAATATATCAACATACTTGTGTTTACGGTTTACGAGAATTTCATTTTAAAAATTCCGATTACAAAGTAACGAAATCCAATATGGGGCCAAACCATGTGACCGACAATTACCTCACCGGAAATTTACCCACACATTATCGATGGAAATTTTCAACTCGCTGCCCCAAAACCTCTTTGGTTCTAAGCGTGACACAACATTTGGGAGAATAATATTTAAAACAGAAAGATAACAAAAGGTGTAATGTATCAAAGCTGCTACACCTTTAATTAGGCTAATAAATCTGGTTAGTTTTAAAATAAGAATGCGGACACGGTGAACTAGACTTTAACGATGATAAACATGACCATATTTCTGTCACGCCACTCTTTTTTGCTTTCAGTTATGTCCTATACCAAACCTCAAAAGGTGTCTCTTAATAAAACAGAGTTGATAGCGACCCAGTGGCATTGACTGTCAACTGTTTCCGTATTTTTTATTACGTTGTTACAGATTCAGTTATATATAAGCCTCTCAAAAGGTAGTAATTATCCCTGTTTTATTTCTACTTTCAACAGTGGGTTACGGCATATTGTTCTTAGTTAATAACGATGTGTTTGGACCTCACCAGAAACATAGTGATCATCATTATCCTGACTCAGTACGTCAACAAATGGATGGTTCCCATGCCAACATGGAGCAGAAAAAACGGACTGCAGTTTCGACCATTTCCTATTTTTGAACTCTTTCCTGTGAGTTCTCTTCAGTGATAATAACTATGTTGACCTGTTTTCGGATTGTATGCATAACAATAACAAACTTGTTAACTAAAACCAAAAATAATAATGATAATTATGATAACAATAAATATAGCTAATAAAGTAGCAATGTCCGGATTCGGAGCTTTGCCTCAGATACATTATAACTTCTAGTTGCATTATGGGTAGGATTAGGCCATCTCCAAGGTTACTTACGTGGTTAGCGTCCCCGATAACTTGTGAAACGATATCTGTGTTGCTAATTTCTGGCATCTTTGAAAATGTAGCATTTTGATTGGTCTTATTTTTATCTAATTTGAATACTATTAAAATATGTCTTCCGACCAGATTGGGTGCCTGAGATCGTTGCACACGAAGTCCTTTTGGGAAGTAAACCTTTCAGGTTTTGTAAGACCTTCCAAAATGGCTGCCGGGTCATTTAACATTTTCCTATTCAAAGATAATCATTGTTTAAACCTAGACCTTTAACCACCAGCTCACAATGTTAAACTTATATGTGGAACCATAGGTACTTAGGGGTACGTTTACTTCCTGATTAATAAATAATAAATATTAACATTGTCTAAAACAACTAATACATTTTTAACCCATTGTGGCCTCCAATTGCATTATTGGTAGGTTTGTTATCGATGTAAATTCATTTCTCAATATGGAACCTATACATATTTATACTTGTGCCTGAAATAAAGCTGTATTATAATTATTAATATTGGGCCGTTTTAAAGGTTACTAACGTGTTCAGCATGCCAGATTGTAAGGGAAACGGCATATGAGATCTTTTAAACACAGTATATTGATCAGCAATAGTAGTAAGGTCACTTGAAACCCATATTGAAAACCAATATACACATGACACCCATCATCCCCTTTTTCTCTGCAGTTATACTACCATCCGAGTCATGAGTCACAAGCACAATCCTAACGTTTTGAAAAGGGTGTCTGACTATTTGGCTCAGAACCCATACCGATACCCAAAGCAATGTCAATTTAACAAGTCCAACAAGCTTATTTCTTCATCTGCATTCTTAATTATAGGTGATACTATCGGTGATAATCGGTTGGATTATATCGCACGTACTGACAGTTTGTGAAGTTTTCCCTGACGATCCCACTGAGATCAGTTATCAGGCCAGGACAGATTTCGGTCTGGATGCGATCCGATACGCTCCAATTGTATCATTCCCTTATCCAGGTACACATTAAAACATTCTGAATGTCTTCGAAAATTAGTCACTGTAGTGTTTATGGCATGGTTCTTTCTTATTTCAAACACGTGTTTGCTGGTACATTTAGTATGAAACCCCTTTTTAAACAAAACTGTATATTAAAATCAGAATCTCTTTTTTTTTTACCCAATAATAGTCGATGATAGCATTCATATTCTAGACTTCTCGTGTTTTTGTCAATTTTACAGTTGTTTATTATTCTTGACTTTATTTTGTATTTTAGGTCAATATGGCGCACCATCATTTACGGCATCAAACACAGTAGTGATGGCCGTGGTAGCGAGCATCTTGGAATCGATAGGAGATTATATTCAGACAACAGGACCAACTTGTGTTCCCAATCCTCCGCCTCATGCCATCAACAGAGGTATCCTGATGGAAGGCTTTTGGGGGCCTCTTATCAGGCGCCATGGGGGCCGGACAAGCAACCACATCCTACAGCAATATGATCGGGATGATCGGTATTACTAAGGTATTTCTTACACGGTTCTCAACTGAATTGTTCGACCTAATATTTTATAAGGTTATTGTTCGCAATTTGGACAAGTTCATGTCAAACGAACCACAAAAGTATGAAAGTTATATAAGCTCAAAAAGTTTGTACCTATATATATGTTAAACGAAATCCCTCTTTTTCTAACTAAGCTTATGTGCTTGCCTCCTTCAGTGGCAGCGGTATTGTATCATGTCATTTATAGCAAATTTTTGAAATTGTGACTTTCGAAATCACAATTGCGAGACACGTCACTCATAGTATGATACAGAAAAAGTGACATGCGGCCAGATATGCAAGCACTATAGGTCTCCCAGAACTGCTACATTGGAAGACAACAGGGTTAATAATGGTTTCTGTGGCAAGAAAACAGGTACGTAAAGCTATTGTTCAAACTTTAAAACTTTAAAAGGCAACGGGGAAGCCGTTATGTTTGATAGCAAACCATGAACTGTTTGGATGACATTTGGAGCCCATAAGTATCAGAATGTGCATGAGTTTCAAGCCTGGGCTCACTGATAAAGACGATCAATATTTAAATCGGGGCCTCCGTGACGGAGTGGTCAAGAACGCACACTTCTACAGTGTACGCTCGAGATCCACCGATCCCCCTCACCTCTGGAGTCCTCGAGTTCCGGCACTCGCTCGGGCTGTATGTGGGTTGGTCTGCCAGCTACCAGCTTAAGGTCGTGGGTTTTCTGGGTTATATCCAGTTTTCCTCCCACAATATAGCCGGCCAATGATCTGTAATTGTGACGTATAGTCCTGTAGATCTAACATCGGAAAATAAACAATTGTTTTTGTGGTGCAGATTGCGAGTAGACGGGTGTTTTACATAGCTGGCTTAATGATGATAGTGTTGGGAATCTGTGGGAAGCTTGGTGCTGTGTTTGTCGCCATTCCTAAACCTGTATTGGCTGGACCAATATTCATATCCTTATCGCTACTGGTGGGTTCCGCGCTGTCCAATCTGAGAGACGTGGATTTATGGTCAACGAGAAACCAAGTAATTTTAGGGATTGCCATTATGGCAGGAACGGTCTTTCCTAAATGGATACAAAACCATCCAGATGTATTGGACATAGGTGAGACGTCTGACCGTGGTCAACGTTAATTTCATAGACTTAAAGTTAGAACGGACTAAATAAATGTTAGACGAAATATCTTCTGTTTTTTTTTTAAGTATAGTTGACCAATGAACGTCACAACATTCGATTGTGTTCATTACTTAGCATGGCTGCGGCAGGAACTGACAGTGTAGGTCATCGGAACGGCAAGGAAAACGTCAACATAATTTTTCTCCGATCAGCAATTTCAGTATTTTCAGACATAACTTACGCTTGTCCACATTCTTTCCCGTGTACGAAAACTTTGTACACTTTTAAGGTTACAAAGAAAACAAAACGTTTGCCAGATTCCCCAAACTGTCACAGTTTATTTTTCAGTGATGGTGGTAGTCTAGATTATCACGTATATTGACACTGATAAGTATTGAAACTACCAATTTCGGAATTTTTTTTAATTTTAAATACATGTTTTATAAAAGCTTACGGAATATATGTTGATTATTACTGTGAAGGGCCTCTTTATCTATTGATTATTTTATAAAAGCTTATGCATTATATCCTTAGTATTGTTATGAAGGATTGATTTCACTGATGATTATTCTATTGATATTGATCCCTCTATAACAACCATAGGCCTAATATGACTCCATGTATGTAAACTATTTAAACTAGATTTATTTCAATCTAACAGGAACTAAAGAACTAGACCAGTCATTGACAGCTCTACTCGGTATGCCATTTCTTGTTAGTGGTCGTTGCCATGTTTTTAGATATTACCATTCCAGGTAATGGCAAACTAGTATGAAATGAATTTATGTGGAAAAGATTTGTAAGGAAGATTTATAGCAACGCTTATACCATTTATTTACTAAAATTTCTGCTGTTCAGTCCGTCTCTACTCAAACCTCAACCTCGTCCTTTACTCAAACCGATTCTGTCATCCCTGATCAAGTAGTGGTAAACGCTGTAGCGTTCATTTATGAGGTATTGTTTACCTGTTTAAAAATAGACAAAAGTTGAGATAAAATATCCCCGATAGTTAAATCTGCTTCCAAACAGTTGTGTTCTGATGTTAATAATGTCGATAACCTTGGTAAAATATTACAAGCTCGGAGTTTAGTGAGTAAATAATGGAGTTATGGTTTATATATCTGATCATGGGGTTAATTATCCTACAACAAAATATCCGCAGCTTAATATCACATGGACAAGAATTTAAGTTTTCCGTAAGGAATATGCCTGTGAGCCTGACATAATCTGTATACAAGATACATTTTTAAAACCCCATTTAGACTTCGTTATGTCTGGTTATAGTGTTTTACGTAATGACATAGAAGGGGGTAGGGGCGGTCTGGCTTTTTTTATCAGACAAGGCGTGGCTTACAGCAGCCTTAGCAGAGGTGCGTTTGTGTTATTCGTGCATATCTCCTAATTCGGAAAATAATTTATGCAGATACGGAAAATCGTGCGGAAATAGCCGAAGCTGTCTGACCAGATGTTACATTTAAAAGCACATGTTGTCAAATGCTAACCCTAACCCTAACACCTAACCCTAAGTTCTTTTTACAGATTGATTGATCTTTAACTTACCCTAACCCTAACACCTAACCCTACGTCCTTTTTACAGATTGATTCATTTTTAACTTTGGTAAGTTTCAGTTGCTGTTGTAACATCTATAAACAAGTCATTAAATCACCGACAAAACTACAAGAGTTGTCGTTCGTTGCACTGTAAGCAAACCATTCCATTGGCTGCCAAACCTCATTTCGTCATTTTTCCAAATAAGGAGATATGCACTGATAACACAAACGATCATATGTTAGTTTAACTGATTTCACTTCTATTGAATGTCAGGCTGTCCAGGGGATATGTCAAGGTGGTAAGCGTGTTAACGCCTTCAATATTTATAACCCTTTATACCTCTGATTTTACGACCTTAACATCTTATTGTGATGCTTACAGTATTTTTTGGCGCGGACCTAAATGCTCACTGTACTTTATGGGGTAACCGGCAGTCAGATTGTAATGGTGCTATTTAGTTTTTCTTAACGTCTCGATGGTCGTACCGGAATACTATCTTGCATTGATTTGTCTATGGTGGCTGATTTCTGCCAGCGCATCATAAGCTCTCCAGCGTGTTTGTTTTTGTTATTAAATTAAGAGAATATTTTCTAAGTCTCTCAATAAAAAAGCTGCGTAGGAGCGTAATGGCGTAAAGTACAAGAGATTAAAAGCGAAAGCTCAGTACATTATTAAAACTACTCGTAAAGAGCTGGAGGGAATACTGTTCTGGTAATTTGTCAGGTACACCTCTAACTCAAGTTTGCAAATGAGTAAAGTCTGTCTCTGGTAACTTTAAGACATCTCCAATTCCTACGCTTACAGTTCAAAATTATATCCTTGTTTCAAATGAAGAAAAATGACAAGCCTTGGCGGAGCAGTTTTCCCATGTTAGCAGTAATGCTAATTATGACGCAGACTTTCTCATTTTGTAAGGCTGAATTGGAGAAGAATAATTCAGGTATGTTGAATGTTATTGCATTTGTCACAGACCTATATATTAGATTTAGTGGAAGCGTGTTATACAAGTCCGCAACTGCGAGATCTAAGATCTCCTGTTTAATTCAATTTGAATTGAGACATAACCGTGGACCAATGTAACCAACTGCGAATAACGAAAATGGATCAACACACAAAACCCAGTTTAAATTTAAATATACACTCTTCAAAAAAAGAAACGCAAAACCCAAATATCAATGTAAATTTGATGGTATTCAAGGACGTGTA
>JAVFBZ010182022.1:0-15284 GCA_032466195.1 Katharina tunicata
GGCTGCCACAAAAAGCTCGTGGACTGTGAGTGGAACATCGCATAAATAGGCCTCATCGGCAGACAAAACATTCGTTAGGGTGCCCAACAACTCTTCCACACTAGATTGGTCAATGTCCTGTGAGGAAAACAAGTTTTGGTAAAATTCCCTCTCTGCCTTGAGTATGCCTTCTGTTGATGTCACGGAATCTGTGTTACGGGACTTTATCTCACGTGAAAGCTTTTCCATGCCCCGCTCCTTTTCCAAGGAGCAGAAATAGCGGGTCGGTTGTTCACCCTGCATGTCCCATTTTATCTTGGCTCTGACCCCTGCAGCTTCATAACTCTGCCGCTCGTTGGCTTTGATTTTACGCCTAAGGCGCTCTAGGAGCTCTGTGAGATGGGTTTCCCTCTGAGCAACCCTCTTTTGTACGATGGCAAACGATTTGCCCAGCTTACGCTTAGCACGACGCCTACGTCGGGCTTTAGCTTTACAAAGGGAAATGACAAGCTCTTTCAGACAATCTTTCAAATTATCCCAGAACTCGCCTACCGAAGCAAACGAGGCTCGCCTTGTCACGCTACTAACTAAATATTCTCTAATAGAGCGACAGAACCACTCGTCGTGGAGCAGAGACGTGTTTAGCTTCCACACCCCACTACCCCGCCCTATCCAATCACCTGAATCGAAAGCTGCCACTACCGTCGTGTGATCGGACAGAGCGAAAGGCTCATGGCTTGCATCGACCAAACACCCCCTAACATTTCGACTACAATGAACTCTGTCCAAACGGGACGAGGTTGATCCCGTTGGAGAAGTCCATGTGTATTCAGTCGCATCCGGCTTCAGGAAGCGGAAAGTGTCAAAGAGGCTGCAAGTACGTAACAAAGCTGAAAGAGCACTGACAGACGCGTCACGTGAAACATTGGCGGTACTTCGACGATCAATGACAGTCAATTAAAGTCCCCTGCTAGAATTATGTCATCTTTACAGTTTTCCAGCAAAGGTAGGAGGTTATCAAAAAACCGGCGCCTCTCTGGAATATAAATCGGAGCATGGACAGTGACAAAGGAGAGTCGGCTACTAGAATATTCTGCGTCTACCTTAACCCAGTGCCCTGCAGGATCGCTACTAGTCGAGAGGATCGAACCACATACCAGGAAGGACGCTAGGAAAACAATAGCTGTCCCAGCTCTGTGGTTTGAACCAGAAGCAGAGATAACTTGACCCGTAACAGTCTTTTCGAAGCGTTCAACTTCAACGGGGGATGTAAAGTGCGTTTCCTGCAGAAAAGCCACATCGGCCTTCAAAGAGCTTAATCTATCTGCTAACGAAAACTGTTTCCAGTCAGAAAGCAACACCTGTGTATTGATTGATACAACTTTTAGACCCATTATAAAGGTTAGTACGGTGTTTTCCTAGACTTTTTGTGCAGGGCCGCCTTTTTCTGAGCCAAGTCTTTCTGTGATAGTTGGGTTACTGGCCTTTGCTTCCTAACTTTTTCGATCTTACTGTCCCTTCGCATGGTACGATAATGGACACCAAGGGAAGTTATCACTGGTACCAGAACTTTACCCTTATCATTGGTGTACGCTGGGACAGACCTGTCCGGTATGTCACCGGCTACAGAATCACCCATTTCTGAGGTGGAGTCTTCCATAAGGTCTGACTCGGCACCGGTTGCAGAAACATGGGAAGTGTTCACGCTAAGTGGCAGTGCACCCAAAACAGCGTCGGAAGAAGACTGTGTACTTAACACGCTAGTAGGGCCGTGGGCCTTGTCTGTTACCATGTCAGTGTTATCATGTGGGGGTGCGGATGAAGTGCCTGGAAGACTGACATCGTCAGGGAAAGCATCACTCCACAACGACTGCGTCTTGATGCGGGTCTCATCTGTCATGTTGCTTTCAACTGGAACCCGATCGGCCGGGGATGATTGTGTGTGAGAAATATTACGATATCTCGAATCAATGTCACTTTCACTCCACAGGGCTTGAGTGGACACAACTGGACTAATCTATCTATCTACTTGTTCTTTCATGTCAACAATATATTTTCAGGATATCAAGCCCAGTCACAACATTGTGTGAAATGAGTTCTGTGTGAAATTAGTTCTGTGTTCTGTACTGCTAACCAAAAATACTGTAAGTCAGAATTTACAGTATGGGTCTCATACTGCATCTCTCTCACATCTGCCGTAACTAAAGGTAAAGTCAGAACTTACTCTTTCCTAAGTTACGGCAGATGTGAGAGAAATGCAGTATGAGGACCATCTACACTGTTTTCATAGACTCGATGGCCTCAACGCTGAAAGTTATCAGATATTTTCAGGACATTCAACTGAAGACTTAGTTGTTTTCTCCCCGCTTGGACCAAGTGGCCACCAAATGTGTTCTCCATTTAGCTCTGTTGATTCTACTGGCTACAATAGCCATTGTCCCCGTCTATAAACGAGCAAGGCATCCTGTTTTATAGGGTTTCTAAAGAAATAAACCTCTTCCGAGTTATGGTGTGAAAAGGTATATGAATACAAATGGTCGGCACGCGTACATGGCCCAGTTAGAAACAAAAACTGACCAAAGCACCAGTATAGTAAACAGATAGAGAAATCGTCTTTATGTCTTTTCTGACATCTTCAATCATCACAAAATCGGTTTCCGTTGATACATTATTTTTGCCTTTGTCATCGACGTTCAGATATATATTAGAAAAAAGATTTGAATTCGCGTTTAGTTTTTAACTACAATCGATCCAGGTCGAAAGGAGGAACAATAAGATAAATGCGTATGATGTTCTTGGATTAATGCATACTACGATAATACAGCAAACCCGTACAAAACAATTCCGACGTGAATTCTACATTTATTGTGAGCAAACCTAAATTAATACGTGTTTTATTACCAGCGTAAAACCCTACATAGATCAATTTCTTTCCCCATTATTGTCTATCGTTGTACTTATAAAGAATCCCTATGTCACACATCTTCAATAAGGAAGTGGCACACATATTTGCCTTCCGATGTTGGGTATTATGATGGTCTCTTATACAGGCACAAATATAGCGTCTTAGCGGAACTACAAGATACATTTACAGGCCTACTTTTACTATATAGTCTTTAGACATTTCTAACATCTGACAAGTCTCATTAAAACACAGGAATTTAATGATCGGTATGTGCTTTCCGGCTCCTGTTGATGCTTCCATTTCTATGTTCAAGATTTGGACATCCATGGATGGAGACAAAAAGTGGGTGTTAATTGCTTCACTGTTTGTACGTGGTATAATTAATGAGAAACAAAATAAAATGACATTGCAGAAAAACAACAGAACACGTTAAGATAAGTTATGGTTTGGTGGTTCTTGGTGATTCTAGATGTAGGCAATATATAATTCCTTAGTGAAAACCCGTGTAACATGTGAGTCGGCATTATCCTCGACCTAAAGGTTTATGCCAGCCCGTTATAACAAACTGTCATCGCAGAGTTTGTGTAAACACTCTGCAGGTGAAACTCGTTAATTAACTATAATAATTTCTTTAAATATTAAATCTTTCTTCTCTAAAATACTCGACAAATGGTCATTTCCCCTGTTACTTACATTATTCAAACGCTGATACTATACATTAAGGGACAATGTAACTGTATACCACCTGTCTTTTTACAGTGGCTATGGCCCTGTGTCATTAAGTTTTCATGAATTATTCAATATCTCTTGGATTCTAAGAAGACAATACAATATCAGACTGTTATTCGTGATTGAAAACTACCAATCCGCTGTTGATGGAAAATATTTTTTCAGCCAATAATTGGTGATTTGATCTCTAAACGATTTTCAGTGAAACAATTTGTGTTACGGTAGTTTTATATGTCTTGTATTCAAATGTGTCTATTCGTGAGGTCAAGACGGAATTAATTTTATTTTTTCATTTTAAACACTTTCAGATGTACGTACATGAATGATTAAATTAATGCCTACAAAGTCAACTGGCATGACTTATATATGTCAAGTCCGAAGATTTGACTGAGATATTACAGTTATATGATATCTGTGACCACATCTTATATCAGCTAACGGTATCCGATAACTGTAACGCAGGACGCTATGGCATTGAGGTGGAACCTCCATATTGTCAGAGGCATTACATTTGAACAAAGACCGGCGTGTTGGGTTGACTTACGTTCAGGACAGGCTGTCGCTGTTGATTACGTTATCGCAAATCTATCACGTTTATATCTATAGGTAATTTATAGCTCTAAAGAACGGCTTAATGAAGGCGTTGTGAAAGCAAGAAATACTTCAAATGAATTTTTTAAAAATCAAATACTTAACACACCTACAATCTGCATTAAACTTAATAACAAACAACATTAATCACTTATATCTGAAACTAATAGTCGATTTAGCTCTTTGCATACCATATAAACAAGTAATCAACTTTTGCGATCAGGCGAGTACATAATCGAATATATTTATCAAACTGTTCCTCAGTACTTAACTACGATCTCTTTCCAGCCCTACCTTTCTTGAGAAACTGAACGGCAGCAGCATTAAAGTCGGTTTATTATTGTAAGTGAATCTGTTACAAATCACCAATGTACACGAGATACATCAAAGTGTTTTGCAAGTCCTCTCGTTCAGGGCAACACGTATGTCCAGGTATACTTATGAAAGAGGGAATACCTTTTAATTATGCAATCTACATGTATAAAGGTGTGAAAGCATCGTTTTTATTCCATGTTTCATTGTGTTGTATATGCAAAACACACCACGAAATGTATTGCGTTATGCTAGAAATGCAATGATAACGTTTCCCAGTTTTATATTTCCCAGGAGTTGTCCAGCTACTATATCCAGTCGTATCTTTGACGTGTCCAGCTTCTCATAGCTATATTAATTGTTTTTCTGAAAAACATCATTGTTTGTTGGAAATGGTAAGCGTCTCGAATGATAAAGAATGGTGATATATTGGAGTTTATCTCACCATCCGCCAAATACTAACAAGTCATCTTCCAGCAAATTAAGATAAGACCGAGAAAAGCTTATGAGAATATAGTGGGAAATCTACCGGCAAAGAAGCAATCATTTCGACGTCTGTGCCAGTTATGTAACTGCCTAAAATCTGGTTGAACAGGAGATTGAAGCTGTCACTTAGAATCGAGTCTCTCTTAGCAGATCTAGTTAAGTCGATATCATACATGTGGTGATTAGACCTTATAGTATCAAATATTAGATAAATCCATTAGAGGCCACATTGAGCCGAAGGGTCACAAGATGATAAGTATAGCCTGAGATTACATTGGCAGGAAAAGGGGAGAATCTGCACTCTCTAATATATTGAGCTATAGAGAATAGAGTATAATTGGTGTATTAGGAAGGTCTAGGTTAATTTCATTTAGGATGAGATTTAACTGACAGACTGGAGTATCTTGGTACAAGAATCCCCATACTTTTCTGGTGTAACATCAATGCCGATTTAAGCCCAACGTTTTTTCCTTTAGCTTCAATTTCAGCCATTTCAAATGTCATGACTGCGATATTTGGAGAATGCATAACCCAATTTCTCGCTTCGCTTTGTTAAACGTTTAGCGTAATGTTTTGCATGCAGTTAGTTGAGAGTGGACAGGGTATAGAATTCGACGCAGTTCGTACGTTCTTATGGCTGTACGCATTCGCGCTCAGTTTGTGTCTGATTTCTGGTGGTCGTTCGGAGGTGGAGGGACAGGCAGGTAACTTGGGGAAAATGTCCCGATACCATTTTTTATATATCTCAGAAATGGATTTTTAAATGGCTTAAATGACATTAAAATATCATTTAGAACACACCGGATTCTTTACTGTTAGATTCAATTCGACGATAAATGATAAATATATTTACGGTCCGAGGTCTCGGGTGATTTGTTAATTTAAGTGGCAACACGCTTCAATAACTCCAAAAGCACAAATCATAACACTATCTATCGAAATGGTAAAAATCATGCTTTCGTTGATAGTCCTGTACATCATAAGCTCACAAAATCATAGCAAACAATTGCATAACCCAAAAAACAAACATCAACCTGTTACCAAACCAGACATGTGCATATATATGGCCCCCTAGATCACATTTGGTTTGTTTAAAAAAGGCGTGCATTTTGAAAATGTCGTGACAGTCCTATAGATAACAACAGTAAAAAGTATTTTATAACTCTGCAAAAGGTCTTTCCCGAGGTTGGGTATGAGTTCGGAATCCTGCATTGCCGGCGGCAATGGTACTTCTTTTCCACAATGTTTTTTCTGAGACTATATCTCGTCGGAAACACCAGTCAGTTTTCTGTTCCTGGCGGGTTAACGTTCAATGTTTCCATCTGGGGACTTTTGTTAAAAGGGGAATTACTTTTAGTCAACATATCCAACTAAATTCAGTCGACAAGAGCCTATTCTAATCCCTATCGAATTCATGCAAGCTGTTGTACTTTATTGCTCTATTGAAAAAACAACGACATATCAACTATACTAGAATGCTAGAAGGCCACTCCGCCTTAACAAAGCTCCCTTAACTTTCCAATAATAATTGTTCGCAGTTTTATATTTCCGAGGCTTTTGTCTTTATCTATCCATACATATCTTGAGTTGTTAAAACTTTTTAATAACTATATTATTTTTTCTCTAAAAACATTGTTTGTTTGTGGCAATGGTGATGGTAAGTCTCGAGTTATAAAGCATAGTGGTGTATCGGATATTCTATCACACAATTCATTGGCAAGACATCTCCGTGTGGATTAGGAAGAGACTGCGGAAAGCTTCTGAGAAGACAGGGAGAATTCTACCAGCACGGGGGGGATCATTGCGCCGTCTACACCAGTTATCTAACTCAAATCAGACCTGACAGGAGATTGGAACTGTCACTTAGAATTGAGTCTCTGCGTGCACGTCTAGTTAAATCGATGTGATACCTATAGTTGTTACACCTACAGACAGTCTTTATCAGATAAATCCATTAGAGGACACATTTTGCTGAAAGGCTCCATGAGGATACATGCAATCGAATTTGAGATAGCATTGACAAGGACAGAGACCACATCTGTCCTCTATAATCTATTGGATTATATAGCGTATTAAGAACAGGCTGTTTTCAAGAAGTCTGGGTTTCTAACTGACGAATTGAAGTGTCTTGGTAGTAAAATTCCCAAACGTAGACAATTCTGATGTGACATCGAGGACGATTAAAGCAGATTGGTTTGATTTTTTCTATGAAATTGACTACATTTCAGAGGGGATTTGAAAGGTTATTAAACGCCTGGTTGCAGTTCACGCCTAGGGACCAATCACAGCGATTAGAGAGACTGTTCCAATCGACCAACGTCTCCGGTGTTGTTGACAAATAACAGACAATTATTGCTCATTGTGAAAGGAACATGGAAAAGGCTGACCCAAATCTTGGACACAAATCAGATGTATTAGGCGGGAAAATTGTTGGGGAAAGGGGGTGACTGGGTTCGGTATACGGCTCTTACTACACAAGACATGTAAAAAGAGACCGATGGTACTGATCCGCCCAGTTAGTTGACTTAATATTTATACTCAATGGCTGCCGGTGATTTTTTTTTATTTAACTAGAATACGCCATCCACTGTCAAGGCTATTTCACTTGTATGGCGGTTTTGCATTCCCTGTGTATGATAGATAACCGTCATAGAAACTTCGCTGTCTCTGCAGGATCCGGAAATCTACACTTATCCAAAGTGCAACAAGAACACTTAAACTGAGACCGGATACAGGGAAGAATGTCAGCAATCCAACTTTCATGAGTGTAGCCACCTTAACCGTTAAGGTTAAAGATTTAAAAATTGAATAGGTCTAAAATTATCTTGCAAATTACGTCAACTTGGTTAACAAGAGCTTGATTAAGTCACAATATAAATATATCAGACTTGCATGAGAAATAAATTTAAAATATAAATTATACTATACAAATGATTGTCAGTTTCCCCTTCACACTCTTATTTCTTAAAATCCAGGAATGTGTTGGCTCTCTGATTGTTTATGTTTACTTCTGATAGAATGTAAAATAAGACCAAGACAAATCTGTATCACGGTCACCATACGACCATCTTCAGTAAGCATATCCAAAGAAATTGGTAGATTCCTTAAATCAAATGAAAATATTGGCAAGTCGTTTATGAAGACAACAAATCTATGATTACCCCTGTGAGTTTGTATTCTACATAATGGAAACAAGTTGGCAAGGTGCCATGTACAGTAAAATTCCCAATAGACGTCAGCTGATGATTGAGGGTATTGGTGTGCTTTTCTTACTGTATTAATTTACGGACGAAGAACACAACAAAAAATGACTTTGAGGTTGGGATGAGCGTTTATGTGCAGGACAGAACAAGTACACTTCAAGTACAGCGAATCCGACCTACTGTGTATTGATTTGACTTTATCAATGTGCCTTGCCCTTCACAAACATATATATATATATATATTGTATAAATGTAAAGAAAGAAAATTTTGCTTGCCTCCGCTGGGATTCGAACTCGGGTCTCTGGCTAGAAGGGCCAACGCTCTAACCGACTAAGCTACAGAAGCTCACGGTAGAACTAGCGAATTTTTATCCAGGTAAAGGCTGCGAATCTTTCTCTACGTAAGCACTGACACAGGGACACCGAAATGGTGTATTTTGTATCTAGAAATTACTCATAAATTTGTTTTATATATATATATATTTTTGTATAAATGTAGAGAAAGAAAATTTTGCTTATATATATATATATATCTTGCAACTGAAGAGGGTTAGTCCTTCCTGACCAAATCTTCATCTTTCTTAAAAGGAAATTCAGCTATAAGGCGACGCAGAATGACAATATACATTATTTGAATTTGAGAGATTCTAAATGATAATGTTTATTTGTAGCTTGGGTCTGGTAAATACAGAGAGTTAATCCCAATGAATATAGGACTCCGCTCGTTTCTTTTTGTTATAGAGTTCAGATAGTTTAAAACATGCAGTGCTATTGCGCTTCTACTTGACTTCCGAGTACATTCTTAAAACTCAGACGGCACGTTATAAATATCGTATTCTTTTGTTTTGGGATCAGTTTTATCTCTCGATGGGACCAGTTGTCACCCTTTTTGCTGTTTGATGTTTCATGATTATATCTATAAAAAAAAGTAGCTTGTAATAGGAAATCTCATAAAACAGATCAAGATATTCGTATTAATGTAAATGGAATGTAACTAGTTAATTGTGTGGTTTGGTATATAAAAAAAATATTCTCTTTAATAATTAAATAACTTATTAAAGTTTTATATTCTTATACTAATCTATCCATCTACTTGTTCTTTCATGTCAACAATATATTTTCAGGATATCAAGCCCAGACACAACATTGTGTGAAATGAGTTCTGTGTGAAATGAGTTCTGTGTTCTGTATTGATTACCAAAAATACTGTAAGTCAGAATATACACTTTACCTTTAGTTACGGCAGATGTGAGAGAGATGCAGTGTGAGACCCATCCACTGTTTTCATAGACTCGATGGCCTCAACACTGAAAGTTCTCTGGTATTTTCAGGACAGTCAACTGAAGTCGTAGTTGTTTTCTCCCTGCTTGGATCAAGTGGCCACCAAATGTGTTCTCCATTTAGATCTGTTGGATCTACTGGCTACAATAGCCGTTGTAACCGTCTTTAGAGCAAGGCATCCTGTTTGATAGGGTTTCTAAAGAAATAAACCTCTTCCGAGTTATGGTCCAAAAAGGTATGAATACAAATGGTTGGCACGCGTACATGGCCCAGTTAGAAAAAAAACTGACCAAAGCACTATATTGTAAACAGGTAGAGAGATAGTCATTATGAGTTTTCTGGCATCTTAAATCATCACAAAATCGGTTTTCGTTGATACAATATTTTTGCGTTTGTCATCGACGTTAAGATATATATATAAGAAAAGAGATTTGAAATAGCGTTTAGCTTTTAACTACAATCGATCCAGGTCGAAAGGACGAACAATAAGATAGATGCCCATGATGTTCTTGGATTGATGCGTACTTCGATAATACAGCAAACCCGTACAGAACAATACGGACTTGAATTCTACATTGATTGTGAACAAACCTAAATTAATATGTGTTTTATTACCAGCGTAAAACCATACATAGGTCAATTTCTTTCCCAATTATTGCCTATCATTGTACTTATACAGAATCCATATGTCACACAACTTCAATAAGGAAGTGGCACACCTATTTGCCTTCCGACGTTGGGTATTATGGGCTCTTATATAGGCACAATTATAACGTGTTGGCGGAACTACAAGATATACCCACAGGCCTATTTTAAAGAGGAACTTCTGGGATGTTTTTATGAAGCTGACTTATTTTTTACTATATAGTCTTTACAAATTTCTAACATCTGAAAAGTCTCATTAAAACACAGGAATATAATGATCGGTATGTGCTTTCCGGTTCCTGTTGATGTTTCCACTGGTTTTATGACGTGGATTTACGAGACCAATTATATTGAAGATTTGGACATCCATGGATGGAGACAAAAAGTGAGAGTTAAATCATTCACTGTTTCTATTTGGTATAATTAATGAGAAACAAAATTATATTGCAGAAAAACAACAGAACATGTTGAAATAAGTTATGGTTTGGTGACTCTTGGTGATTCTAGATGTAGGGAATATATAACTACTTAGTAGACCCGAGTAACATGTGAGTCGGCATTATCCTCGACCTAAAGGCTCATGTCAGCCCGTTATAACAAACTGTCATCGCAGAGTTTGTGTAAACACTCTGAAGGTGAAACTCGTTAATTAACTATAATCATTTCTTTAAATATTATGTCTTTCTTCTCTAAAATACTGGACATTTCCCCCGTTACATAAATTATTCAAACGATGATACTATACATTAAAGGTATTTGTTACTGTATACCACCTGCCTTTTTACAGTGGCTATGGCCCTGTGTCATTGAGTATTCATGAATTCTTCAACATTTCTTCGATTCTAAGAAGACAATACAATATCGGATTGTTCTTCGTGATTGAAAGCTACCAATCCGCTGTTGATGGAAAATATTTGTTCAGCCTATAATTGGTGATTTGACCTCTAAACGATTTTCAGTGAAACAATTTGTATAACGGTAGTTTTATATGTCCTGTATTCAAATGTGTCTAATTCAAGACGGAATTAATTTTATTTTTGTTCATTTTAAATACTTTCAAAAGTACGTAAATGAAACATTCAATTAATGCCAACAAAGTCAACTGGCAGTTATATATGTCAAGTCCGAAGATTGGACTGATATATTACAGTTATACGATATCTGTGACGACATCTTATATCAGCTAACGGTATCCGATAACTGTAACGCAGGACGCTATGGCATTGAGGTGAAACCTTCATATTGTCAGAGGCAATCCATTGGAACAAAGACCGGCGTGTTGGGTTGACTTAACTTCAGGACAGGCTGTCGCTGTTGATTACGTTATCGCAAATCTATCACGTTTAAATATATCTATATGTATTGTATAGCTCCGAAGAACGGCTGTATGAAGGTGTTGTGAAATCCAGAAATACTTCAAATGAATTTTAAAAAACTTAAATACTTAACACACCTACAATCTGCATTAAACTTAATAACAAACAACAGTAATCACTTATATATGAAACTAATAGTCGATTTAGCTCTTTGCATACCAAATTAACAAGTAATCAACTTTTGCGATGAGGCGAGTATATCATCAAATATATTGATCAAACCGTTTCTCAGTACTTAACTATGATCTCTATCCAGTCTTACCTTTCTTGAGAAACGGAACGGCAGCAACATTAAAGTTTTAATACCCAAGCGTCAGTTTGACGTGACCAGCTTCTCATAGCTATATTTATTGCTTTTCTGAAAACGATCATTGTTTGTTGGAAATGGTAAGCATGATAAAGAATGGTGGTATATTGGAGTTTATCGCACCAACCGCTAAATACTGACAAGTCATCTTCCAGCAAATTAAGATAAGGCCGAGAAAAGCTTATGAGAATATAGTGGGAAATCTATCGGCAATCATTTCGACGTATGCACCAGTTATGTAACTGCCTAAAATCTGGTTGGACAGGAGATCGAAGCTGTCACTTAGAATCGAGCCTCTCTCAGCAGGTCTCGTTAAGTCGATATGATACCTGTGGTGCTTAGACCTAAAGGTAGCAAATATTAGATAAATCCATTAGAGGCCACATTAAGCCGAAGGGTCACAAGAGAATGTGTAGCCTGAGATGACATTGGCAATGGGAAGGAGGGAATCTGTACTCTATAATATATTTAACTATAAAGGATAGCGTATAATTGGCGAATTAAGAAGGTCTAGGTTAAGTTCATTTAGGATGAGATTTAACTGACAGACTGGAGTATCTTGGTACAGGAATCCCCATACTTTTCTGGGGTAACATCAAAGCCGATTGAAGCAGGTCTCATTATATCTGATTTTGTTGTTAAAGTAGAGAACCTGTGTGGGTGTAAAAGGTTTTTAAAAACTTGCTTATGATTCTCCTCTAGAGATCGATTAAAGTGGGTTTGGTGATATAAGTGCAGATAAAGTGAATAAGAAGCCTTCAAGAGTGTGGTTCTCCTTTGATGAAGTACAAAAGTAGCGAGGACTGAAACCCATACTGTAGAACATACATCACAAAGTAGTGCACACAATTGTAGGTACTATTTTTGTTTGTTGGTGATGGTTTCTTGAAATGAATAACAACAGATGGCGATAGGGTTCCAGCTTCTTTCAAGTAAACCTAGTCTTTATTTAAGCCGGCCACCGATGGTTTGATATTTATCTTTGCCCAGAATGAAATTCTGTGTGAGGAAACTCCAAGCTCGTATAACCTCACTGATAACCTATAAACCTAATATACTCGATAACTTATCCCTGTTTAACTTATAAACCAAACCTTTCATTAGTGTGTAGTTGGGGTTATAGCTGTAAGGTTTAAGTCATCATTACTGAAAAATCCATATTCCGACAAATAACAAATTGTCGAGAGATGACAGTTGACAAATGGATTTTGACACAGTAGTGTAGCGAATGTTTGCAAATATCCTCTGCTTGTGACAAACCATACTTTTCTATTCTTGTGACAAACCATTTTCTATTCAGTTATCTCAGTAACAGCCATGAACTTTCATAAAGCCTTTTCAGTGCAATTTTGCGTATTAACCACAAACGTTCAAAACACTAAATTCCGACTTCCGCCTATGTCATATACAATTGTCCTACCTCGTCCCCCACCAGGTTTGTTTCAGAAATCAGTATCCGGGCACTTATCAACTCTTACCACAGTTTAAGCTGGGTTAATTAATATGTAACCATGGAAATTGATATATTTGTAAAAAGGCCACTTTCTGACGGAACTTCGTTAAGAATGAAGTGGATGGTTTGGGAAACAATTCTTACCAGCCTCCTGAATAATACAGAACTGTATATAGCTTACATGAAACAATA
Source organism: Katharina tunicata (assembly GCA_032466195.1). Classification (NCBI taxonomy): domain Eukaryota; kingdom Metazoa; phylum Mollusca; class Polyplacophora; order Chitonida; family Mopaliidae; genus Katharina; species Katharina tunicata. The sequence continues at coordinate 13,460 of JAVFBZ010182022.1, forward strand.
ACTATAATACACAAACATTACAGAATCAGTTTGTCTGATTGCATCTTTGTGCACCTTCGATCTTTTCTATTCTACGTTTCTATTCACTGACATGTTTATGGGAACATCTGAAGTGTTTCTTTGTGAGACTGCTACAATTGAATTGGTGAAGTATATTTGTTTTGTCTGAATATTTCTTCATATAGAACATGATATACGTAATGATATACATATGTTCCGAAAAGATCCCTGTATTACGGTTATATTTAATCAGATTTGATGACAATTAACTGCCTAAATATAAGTGTTGTTCGGTATTCCCTAGATACAGATTAACATAGATGAGGCTAATTTTTTCAGACGTAATGACGCTTTCATAACTTATTTAGACCCTAACCTTTGTATATATGTATCGAAAACAGCGAAATATTTAAAATAAAACGCTAGTCAAGAATAAGGCACTACTCTTTGTTAGTTGACATGCTCATTATCATGCCAAGTGAAGTCTGAGCATGCACTCTTCTATATTATAGTAAGTAACCTGCTTACTCTAGCCCTCATCCTGATTCCGCTCTCAATCTCACGCCGGGTTGGGATCAGCACTCTTTTGCTGGTCTGTTTCCATTGGCTAATATTTGTTTATCAGTCTAAAATCCATTCACTTCCTGCTGGTCTCTTCTGAAATATCTCAGGAATATACATACAGGTTATCCTACGTGAACACGTGTAACACGACTAATAATTATCTCTCGAGTCCCTTAATTTTCACAATCACGAACTGGAGGCGAATTGTTTCAAAATTGAACTGGATTTAAATGATATTGTATAATAATTCATTTGAAGGACAGGAATCAGATAATGTAAACAAAATTCATACGAACGAAAAAATACCTTATTCAGAAATCACATGATTGATAGGGTAGTTATTATCCGATTATTCCGAGTGATCTGTGACAATAAGGAACAAGCCTGCCTTGCTTGGGGATTATTTTATAATAGAAGCCTAGCACACACGACATTCGGTGATTTAGTTGCCTCAGTACATCAAGGAACGAAGTGAAGCCAAGATGGATAATAATATAGCTGATACCATAATCAGTTAAATAAACGTCGGGAAGAAGATATAGAGAATGAACATATTGCTGTTCCCCTATAACGAGACTTTTTACTTTCTCATGATTTCTAGTGAATGTTAAACCTATTCCGTAACAAAATCTGATATGTGTGCATGTATATGCCAATGATAAGTGTAAGTAATCTTGGTGTTTGTTACTTCTTTGTGTTTGTATGTTTAGATTGTGTCTTAATTGATCTCAATTTGGAGCGCTTAATTGGCATCGGTGATGGACTGTGTGCGAGCGTATTCTAAAATTGTGTTACTTTCATGGGCTCTGAACTCCCACAACATTCTACGAAAGCCCCTTTAGCTTAGAATGTGCATGAAAAGCCTGGGAAATCTCAATGTCACACTACTGGAACAGGGTTTAACGTGACAAGAAAAGAAAGACGCGATGATCTAAAAGCCTGGGAAATCTCAATGTCTCACTACTGGAACAGAGGTTAACGTGACAAGAAAAGAAAGACGCGATGATCTCTTTTTTAACACAAAAGTCTGAAGCCTCTGGATATATACGGTTTATGCCTGCAGGCAGATGAGGGCTCTTCGCTGTAAAGGAAATATTTTTTTTCTTTAAAATTTGGGAAAAGAAACTGTTTACAAATGCCTTGCACATTTAAATAGGTGGATGTAACTACCGGAAAGGCATACTGTAATTAGATGCGATCTGGGAATATAAATCGGAAATAACTATAGGAGTAGAGCATGCCTTAAATCTAAATGACTTAA